>JAYESA010000005.1:236409830-236608780 GCA_036927795.1 Iris macrosiphon
GGAAAATCTCTGTCACCGACTTTGAAGACCCATGCCTTCTTCTAAGGTTTTGTCTGTGACGCTTTGCTGTTAGCATCACCAAACATGAAGGTAGGTTTTGGGTATCGTTCATTATCCAAGGATGTGAAGGGGTCATTGCTTATTAAAGGTAGCAGCATTCTTTCACCCTAGAAGGCTATTAACAACTGTCTGGTCCTTGGCAGGTCCTTGTAAGATTAAGGAAACTCCACATATGATAAGTCCTCTAAGTAGTTGGTTTGAAGTAGGCTAGTAGTAGTTGGTATGAAGCAGGCCAGTGGCACGAGCGTCCATTGATAATGCAACTTTAAATTTCACAAACATGAAGTTAGCAAGGGTTTGTGAAGAAATATGCATAAAATGCCTACTTCCTTACCAAGGAAATTAAACACATGCACACAAGAAATTTCTCTTTACATGACGAAAGTTAGCTTATTCGCACATTTCAAGTTTGTAGAAACTTACGGAAAAATATGCGTAAATGTGCGCATAAGTTTCATTGTGAGAATAGAAAAGCACACGAGTTTCCAATTTTACTAAAAATGAAAATTTGTGAGAGTTTCCAAATTTATTGGAAGAGGAAAAGTGTGCATGCACAGTGTGGTTCATTTCACTCTGAAATAAGAAAGTGTGCATAAATACGTGTGTCAATGTGTCCCCTGACTCTTTACTGTTATTTATTTTTTCTTCCTCGTTTCTCTTCTTTCTTAAAAATTACAAATGTACATGTAAAAATAAAAAAATAAAAGGAAAACAAAATCTCACATACCTGTCACAGCATGGTGAGCCTGGTCACGGGGGAATACTTATGCTCATGGCATTTTCAGACGCTCTCAAGCGGGCTGAGCCACTGTATGCCCCTCTGCGGGTCAATCTGCCGTTGCACGAGAGAAGGAAGATGATCCTTTGCCTTTTTTATCTTTCCTGACAGTCTAAGAATCTTTGGGAGCCCAGGCTAGAGCTTGAGGTTGAAGACGGAGAGTTAGGGTTTCTGAGAAAACAAAAAGTTTTGACAGCACGTAAAGTATTTCTCTCTCCTAAGTTTGCTTATTTATAGGCGCGAATAAACCCTTCGGGTGCCAAGACATACTTCAGGATCTGTGCTGAGAATGATGCCAAGATCACAACTTAAAATTCATGATCAATGACAGCACAAAAAATCATTGGCACATTAGCAAGAGGTTAAAATTTTGCTCAAAATACGCGTACAAAATCAGAACTGCTTTCCATGCTTCTAAGTTCAAAGTATTTCGAATTTAGTTAAAAAATTCAAAAAAATTAAGGGAATCTTGTAGAAGCATAAAAAATACGTATACAAAGGCCATGCAGATGACTTAAAGGAGTAGTACCGCACTTTCCTAAAATTTGTAACAGAGGCATACTTTCCTTGAAAATTTTGAATATGAGGCATATTTTTCTCTCAATGACGCATTTTTCACCAAACTAGCCCGGATGGACGAGCATACTTTCTCAACCTTGTCGTTTCATTATTTAATGGGCCAGATTGGTAGCTGACGGGCTAACATGGTGAACGAGGATATCAAATTCATTTAATATGAAGTTTTTTTGTACGTCGATCCAGGTTGTCATTTTGTGGCCTGTATTTCCACCTTCACCAAAGTACGCCAGTGTTGCTGCTTCCACTAAAGTACACCAGTGTTGTTATTTCCACCAAAGTACGCCAATCAGTGTTGTCCCTTTACAAAATCCCATAAATGTATGCTTATGCTTCCTTCACTATAGTTCACACATTTCTATATTTTTCTCCATCGAGGGAGAAAAGTATGCGCATTTGTTCACTTTTAACCAATAACGTGCGGTTACAAATTTGAGGAAATTATGTGTATTTAATGTCGTAATTCTCGTAAGATGTGTACCAATGGTTGTCACCATGACTGAAACTTTTCTCGTATTGGGAGCCACGTGTTAGTCTAATAGAAATTTGTATGCCCACTAAGCGGAACGTGGGTAATGGGTATCCAAATATGCGTGCAAAAAATGGCAAACACAGCATAAATTGCTCATTTGTGCGTGCATGTTCACACAACCATTTTAAGTGCTATAAATATTGGGATCAGTGTTATTCCATAGATGGAGGAAGAGAAAAAGGGACAAAATAGAGAAAAGTCTTGCGTATTTTTGCCAGAGCCTTCTTTTTGTCAAGTTCTCCAGTGTTCGAGACTTTGTATTTCTTCTTCGTGTCTCTTGTGGTCCATGGAGTAAATGATCGATCGCAGATCAGATCTTTATAGCTACTACTTTTCCAAAAATTTGTACTTAGATTCTTGTATAGTATTTTTGTACTCTTTTCAAAGTTTGTAATACAAAAGTTTGATCAACTTTTTGTTCATGGAAAATAAGAAGCTCCCGCTCAACGCATCCATGGACAAGTGCCTGCCAACCATTGGTCGCTCAGTGTATATGTGGCTCAGTTTGGTCTAGAGTATGGAATGATTGGCATTTTGAAATAAAGTTGCATTTGTAGCCTATTTGAATTCACTATCACTGGCTTCGGATGAAATGCACTATATATTTGAGATGTCAAAGATATATGTACGATACAAGCTAAGTAGTACACTAAATTTAAATGGATCTCCAAGAAGTATTATGGTGTGATAAGAAATTTGTACGAGTGTTGGACAATGAATAAAGAAGATGGATTAGAACCAGTGATTAAAACAAAAGTTTTTGTATGGTCGAGGGAGAAAAGTTGGATTTTTAACTAGAATCGAGAAAAAAGTTTTCTTATGATTATTGTGACAAAGTAGAATGAGTATTGTTTTAAATTTTGAGGGAAAAATATTTTCTAAGTGGTATATTATGTAATGCCGTACTCCACATGGTATATTTTGATCGTTCATTAACTCAAAGAATGATTGATTGGATTTGGTTTCATGTGCAGATTGTATGCGAAGTTCATTGTAATCAGTGTATTGCCCCCATTATGGGAAAGGGAAAGGTTTCGGCCTTGAGGATAAATTGAATTGGTTAGTTCGGAGTAATGCGAGAGTTCATAGAATTTGAGCGGTGATGCAGGCTTGCTTTATCTTGTCGGATTGGATGTTTTTGGAGCACGACGTGCTCATATGGTTATGCCAGTTAAGAAAATCGTACTTTATATCAAATTATATTACTGAGGAATTAGGTTGTATCGGCTTGATGGAGCAATATTTGAATCTATATAGGTATGTGGGATTTGGACATTCTTTTCTACTCCTTCACTTCCTAATAAAATTAATCTCACCATGCATTTTGAATACTAAGTTTAGAACATTGAAAATAACTATATCAGGGAGTGCATTAGTACATGAAACATGTTTTAAGATGCTTTATCGAAAAAGTAGACAATTGTAGTGCAATACCACGGAACTGTCAGTACATGATTCAGTTGGCTTTGTTAAAGAAGCGAATAATTGTGCTGCAATACCCAAGAATTGTCGATACGTGATTCAACAGGCTTTGGCAAAGAAGTAGATAGTTGTGGTACGATACCAACGAACTGTCGTTATATGATGGTAGGATTCGTATGTTAAATGAACAGTATAGTTCGGTACCATGGACTATTGGAAAGGATGGGGTACCCAGAAGTATCGATTGTGGTTTGGTGCATCGCTATGTTTAGGGTCTGTAGGTCGCCAATCGGAACATTGAAAGAGTAAGTTGATAGCGAGAATGATATAATGTATGAGTATATATGACATTGCTTAACTTATGTTTTAGTACCATACATATATTTATAGTTAAGTTATTCATTCATTTGCAGGGTCATGGACATAGATAACATGTGCACAAGGTTTTATTTTCTTGATCGATTAGTCGAGGCACTAGGGATCATGTCGGCCATGGAAGAAATAATGTGTTTTGGTAGCACGGTATTATGATACATTTATTGAAGGTTTGCAAACTAATCTAGAATGGTGCATCATAATACAGGATATTTTGGGACCTTTGGTAGGGCTTGCAACCCGAGCACGAAGTAATCACCGTCTTACTAAAGATGAAGTCTAAGATAACAAGCGATGCAGTGACCTTCATATAGATAAGCGGCATGATAATGCAGGGACGGTAAGTGTTCATATTTATTTTGTGCATGGATGGGTAAATCGGTTGTGGTAAGAAGTTACCGATCATAAGTAACGTGGTTTATAAGTTTTCTATTTTACTTATGCTATCAAGTATAACATGCTTACTTGTTTTACTATATACTAGGAATATGAAATATAATCAATCTAGTTCAAATAGCAAGATCACTTTATAACCGTATGCTTAACATAATTATATAATGTTAGTTTAGGCGAGTGGTTACTTTATGTACGAGTACATTTCCAAGTATATTGATATCTAATTCCCCAGGTATAGATCACTCAGACGTACCAAGGCGTTGGAATGGCAACATGAAGATGTTTGGCCTAGGATGCTTGCTTGGATATAGAAGATATGATGTATGGAATGATCATATCTTTTATGAATAAGAGTAATTATCAGTGTTGTAAGCCATATTGGCATATTCAATGGGCTATTGAGAGCCTTTGTATTCTGTTACAATTATCAATAAAGAGAATTATTTTACATGTTTTATAATAATTTCTATATGAATTTATTATTTTTGCTGCAAATGTCATTATTTTTTAGTTACACCATTGACCGTCTACTTCTTGTCTTGTATAAGTACAATCTAGACTTGTATGGCATCACACCCCGTGTCTATCTTTCGGTTCTGTGGAACCATAGTATGACAGTTGTGATGCATTATATGTAATGCCCCACTCCGTACGTGCATGATGCCGAGTTAGAATGGGAAAGAGGCATTGTGTTGGTTGTATAACATAGGTAGGAATTGGGAATAGTTATTGATGCGGGTTTTGGTTTCATTTGCAAGCCTTTAAACAGGACTTTCTGAGGCTGATTTATCGCTTCGATGTAGACAAATGCACAAAGTCAAGTATCGTACAAACGAGATTGGTGGGCTAGATCAGTGCTTCTCAATCATCCGGCATGCTTGCATGGTTATACCAGTTAAATAACTCGTGCTTCACATCAGACCACGAAATTGGGGATATGATGTATCGACTCAGGTAGAGCGATAGACTGTGACTGCAATTACAGCAGGCACTAGGTGCACTGCTTATGAATATCATACTGCAGTGAGAGGTATCAGCCATGGTGGGGGCTTGATGACCAGATCATGTAGGGGATCACAATAACAGCAACAATAGCAGCAAATCCTAGGATTTGAGTATGCTGTTGTGGGGAGATTGGAGGCCCTGGATTCAGTTTAGTGTAGGGGTGCACAGCACCCAGGTGAAATAGCATTGGCAGTTGGTTATTGGGTGATGATAGCAGTGGGTGATATTCCAGCTAATGATGGAAATTGTTGTGAAGGAGCAATTGGGTCTCTTACATGCTGTAGTATAGCAGCAAGGGGAGATGTCATGCTTACAAGAGAAGAATACAAATGTGTTTAGAGGTTTAAGGTGAGTTCAGGTATAAGTGAGGTAGTGCACTATGGTGTAACAGTGACTTAGTATCAGTATATACTGTGAGAGAATGTTGGTTGGTAAGTGTCACAACCCGCACCCAAAAAATCGGGCATGAGTCATGGGTACGTCCAGCCTACGGAGGAGCAATATCATAATGATAACATCTAGTTAACCATCCCACACAATCAATATATATACCTGTCAAGATCTCAACTCCAAACGGAGGAGCAATATCATAATGATAACACAAGTACTCAATCACGAATCTAAGCACGATAAGATAACACAGAAATCTAACAATTACAAGTCTAAACAACAACAACTACTAAAAAATACCATAATAATAATAATACAACAATATCTAGAATCAAATATAATACAAGGTCTCAATCCAAAACCGTGGACAAATTCGGTACCAAAAGCTAATAAAAATAATAACTGAGGTCCTAGTGATCCCGGCTACCAACCCGAAAATTACTACTAAACTAGGCGGTCCCTGTCTGCACCATCGGCATGCTGAGGTCCATAAAACGTCGGACACTAATCCTTCGGGTCCTCTGAAAAATATATCCAGTCAGGATTGGAGCAAGTACACCTCTAACAGCAGTTCCAATTAAATGATAAAAACTATAAAACAGTTGTAGCAAGTAGCAAGGTAAAGAAAATAAGTATGAACAATAAATATATATATATCACTGGTACATAAAGGTAAAGATGCATGAAAATCAGAAGCAAGATAGTAATGACTGTAAGATACAAGAAATCTAAACTAAGAGTAAGTGCGTGCACAAGAACATGTAGTGAGTCCAGTAAAAATACATGTAATGAGTCAAGTCTAGAACTATAAGTGAGACCAACAAAAAATGCAAGAGAGTCCAGACTAGAAAGAATGAACTCGTGTCTTTGAAATACATGTTTCGACATATAAATGGCTAGGGGTAAGTACGGCTCACCATACACTGGGTGTGCGGCTGCTATCATTCCAGATTAGACCAGAGGGGGTGATTCTAGTGATTCCAGTTGGGAATGTTTACATGTCTACTCGAGTATTTCTCTGCCCCGACTAGTACAAGTGAATCCAAGACCCGACACGTAAATCAAGTATGATTCTAGCCAGAAACATGAGTGATGCCTGTAGTGATGCCTATAGTGATGCCAGTAGGTGATTCCAGAATAGAGGCCAGAAATATGAAATATACTTGTCGCAAGTAAATGAATCCAGAAATACTAGTCCGTGTCGTGCCAGAAAAATTAGATGATACTATACTAGAAGCTGAATCATAATAATCATCAGATAATGGAAACTATCAGAGAATGTACTCGTCTGACGTCCTGAGCAACTAGCCATCCGACCTGGTGTCGCAAGGACCTATTACGAAAAGCAAGGTTAAACAGGGTTCTAAAGAGTTAAACAGATATAAAATAACTAAAAATAGGCTTCTAAGGTCGTTCTAGGTCAAACGGGTCAAACCGGTAAAATTTGGGTCAAAAAGTAAACTTTTGATCCAAAAAGTCAATCCTGGGTCAAAACTAGGTCAAAAGTTGACTTTGGCGGTCAACCGGGTCAACTACGGTCAACTCTAGGTCAAACTAGGTCATTAAGCTAATAAACCCTCAAACTCGCCTCCTTGAGATACCGGGATACCCTCGGTATCCGATACCTCAACTTACGCTATACTCCCCGTCTATACCCTTTATAATATCTACTAGCACGTATATATATATATATATATATATATATATATATATATATATATATATATATATATATATATATATATATATATATATATAAAAGCATCTATAACCTCATTCCTAGGCTAAAATTCAATACCTTGCCCCGATGCCCAATACCTTGAGTATCTCAAGGTATTGAGATACTCAAGCCTTACCCCTCACTAACACTAGTTAACTAACTAACTATATATATATATATATACCATATACTAATATATATATAACATATATCTAACTATATAGATATATATATATATAACCTAGTGTATAGGCAAATACCTCATTCCCGATACCCAATCTTACCTCAATACCTTGGTATCTTAAGGTATTGAGATACCTTACCCTCTAACTCTAACTAACTAGCTAACTATCAACATATATATATAACTATATATATATCATCAATATATATATATATAATCTATATATATAACTTAGTATTAGGCTACCTTAATACCTTACCTCACCTTACCTCACTACCCTCAATACTTGGTATATTAAGGTATTGAGATACCTATCTTACTCCTCCTCTAACCTACTAACTAGCTACCTATCTATGCATATATATATACCTAGCTATATAACTAAGCAAATATATATATAAATCACATATGCACATACCTACATATCTCTATATATATATCCACATACACATATACATATATCCACACATCTCACACATATATATATATATGTCCATCTTTATCTATGTATCTATCTATATATATACATATATCTCTATCTATATGCATATATATATATATATATATACATACATATATACACATATGAAAAAGGGGGAGATAAACTAGCTCGAGCGTGCGCGCGCACTGCTGAAACGCGCTCACGCTCACGCTGCTTCTGCTGTCGCTGCGTGCTGCCGCGGCCCTGCCGCCACTGCCGTTGCGCCTGCAGCTGCTGTTGCTGCTGCTGCGGCGGTGTCGCGGTGCTGCGTTGCCGCCGCGAGCGCTGCTCCCTGCTGCAGCAGCTGCTCCTCTCGCTCTCTACACACCATACGCACACAGACACACAAGTACACTCACACAAAAATATATACACGCACACACACTTACATATATATATATAAACACACAAACATATATATATATACACTATACACACACAACCATATATATATATATATATATATATATATATACACACACACTAAGACATATATATATATACACACAAACACATATATATGTATATATATACACACAAACACATATATATATACATACACTACCATATATATATATATATATATATATATATATATATAGAGAGAATAAGGGAGGTGAGATGGCACCTCACTCTCAAAACTAGGGTGGCGGTGACGTGGCACAATCCCAACCACATATTTCATAATTGGCAAATTGCACTTAACCCCCTCCCCTTGTTTGTGTGGTTGGGATTGTGCCACATCACCGCCACCCTTGTTTTAAGAGTGAGGTGCCACCTCACCTCCCTTATCCTCTATATATATATATATATATATATATATATATATATACACGCACACTCATACATATATATATACACACACAACCATATATATATATACACACACTACTATACATATATATATATATATATATATATATATATATATATATATATATATATATATATATATATATATATATACATAAACACATATCCACACTCACACATACGCTCACAAACACACACTCACACTCACACACTCTCACACAAACACTCACACAACTACACACACATAAACATATATATACACACACGCACATATATATATATATATAGAAACACACACACACACACACACACACACACATATATATATATATATATATATATATATATATATATATATATATATACACACACACATATATATATATATATATATATATATATATATATATATATATATATATATATATATATATATACACACACACACATATATATAACTACACACAACTACACATACAAAAACACCAACACACACACTCAACCACACTCACCCCCACACACAAAAATACATATATATATATATAAATATATACTCGAAAACTCTAGTACACACTCTCCGAAGCTAAACCAATGCGCGCACAAGCACGAAACCTAAAAATCAAGTCGAAATGGCCATTCGATCATTTCGACGAACACGTGGAGTGCGGTTCGTGAAACCTCATGAAACGCACACCAAACATACTCGGAATTGGCCCAAAATTTACCCACGTGTTCTAATCGATGTCTAAAACCTAGAAAAATACTAACTCTCTGATTCTAGGTTCGTGGCAAAAAAGCCCATGCAAGTAGAATCCCACGATAAAAAATCTCCAAATCGCCCAAAACGCCCAAATCTTTGTGACACGACCTCACGTATCCGAACGAAGATACGTACTCATCCTCAAGACACCCAAGCACATCTACCTAGGTCCGTCTAACCTAGGGCAACACAAAAAATTGGTCCAATCTCGGATTTTACCCAAAATTGACACAAAACCTAATGTCAAAGTCTCCAAACAAGCTCCAAGTTTCTCCCATAGGTAGCCCTAAGGTCTAGGAAGTTTCTAATCTACTAATAACACTATATTAGAGTAATCACAAGGAGAAAAATTAGGGTTTATCTCTTGGGAGTTAGAATCCCAAGCCAAAGTCTCCAAAAAGTCCCAAATTTACACACCAAGCTTCCAAGCATCCAACCCAAGCTCCAACACCAAATCTAAGCTCTACATACCTAGGTTAGGGAAAAGCAAAGGATTAGGGTTTGTATTGATGGAAGAAATAGAAGAAGGAAGAGAAGAAATAGAGAAAACTTACTTGGAATGTGAAAATTGGAAGAATGAAGAAGAAGAAAAGGAGTGGAGAAGAAGAAGAAGAAGTGGAAATAAAATAAAAGGGAGAGGGGCTGCTGGTTGTATCCGGCCAGGGGGTTAAGGGTTAGGGTTGGGTTAGTAAAAATGAATAAAATGCCCTCCAATTCAAGTTATCCTAATTGGAGTTGGGTTTAGGATTCCAAATTCACTCAAATAAATTCCTAATCACTCCAACTAACTAATAAAAATATAAATAACTATTCTAAGCCAATAAATAAGTCTAACAAGGGTGTTGGTTGGGTCTGGCATGGGTCCACTAGGGTCTGACATAGGTCCAGGCCAGCCAAAACACTAAAATAACTAATAAAAAAATAATACAACCAACAATTAAATATTAATACAAATATTTATAATAAATACATAATTAACCAAATTAAAATAAAAAAAATACCCTGCTCTGGAAATGGGGTAGTGACAAGCCTATCCTCCTTAGAAAATTTTGTCCTCAAAATTTAAAGTAGATCGCACTCCCTCTAGGTCAAACCCCCAACAATCACAGTCAAGAAATTTTATCTAAATAACATGCAAGATCATGGTCCTACTGGTCGTGTTATCACTGTCTCAATCAGGGTCACTACACTATCTACCACAGCACAAAACAAAAGTCTAACAGGTACTAATGAAGCACACCAGAAGGAATAAAAAAGGATAGGAAGAAGAACAAAAAGACAGACCTGCTAACCCGACACCCGTAGCATCGGCCTCCTCGACCGTCAATGCATAAGCCCTGCCCTGCTGGGGTATCTCCCTCTGCTGGTGCGGGGCATGATGCTGTGCCACAGATGGCCTAGCTCCAACTCTCTAATCCTGTGCTCCACCAAATGGAGGTATAGTGGGTCAATCTCGCATCTGGTGAGCAGCGGATCCACAGAACAAACACACCATCAGCCTCATCCTATAAATATCCCAAGTGTGTCCTGCCTTCCTGCAGTAGGCACAAGTGGGCACTCTCTGATCCTGACCCTGCTGCGCTGTCTTCTGCACATAGGGACGCTTAGCCGGTCCTACACTACCACTCGCACTACCTGAATCATCCCTGCCTCTCTTGGATTTGAGCTCCAAGTCATACTCTGCCCTCTGAGCGTCCCCTACGATCTGCTCGAAAGTCGCCTCGCGGTCACTCCTAGTCAAAGACTTGACCGCCATGACCAAGCCCTTGTAAAATTTTCTCACCTTTGCTGCCTCACTCAAGCCATCCATGAATCTGCCCAGACGGCAAAACTCCATTGCGTACTCGTCCACCATCATGCTCCCTTAGACGAGTGCCTCGAACTGGCTCTCCAAAGCACTGAGCGCCACATCTGGGAAAAACTTCTCCTTAAAAAGCCTCTTGAAAGCCTCCCAAGTAAGCCCTGGTGCCGCGATCCTCGTATCAGTGTGATACCACGTCAAAGCGAGGTCGAACATCTGACTGCCCGCTGCCTCTATCTGTATGCTGTCTGGAATCTGTGCCAACCGGAAAATCCTCTCAATCTGCTTTATCCAGTCATCCGCGTATAGGATCCCTTCTGTACCTCGGAACTCCTTAGGCCGCATCCTCTGGAAGTTAATGATGCTTCCCGGCCTTAGATGCTGAGTCAGATATGCATATGGTTGGATCTGAGCCACTCTGTCCACTGCCGTCATGGCCACCTGGTGGGCATTCTCAATGCCCAGCCTCATCACAACCACTTGACAGTGCCGCATGTCCATTATCTCCCTAAAGAACGCAAACAACTATACGGCATCTACTGGTACAGGAGGTGGTGGAGGAACCACCGGAATGACTGGGGTAGTCCTCGGATAGACAGGTAGAGGAGGATCCCCGAAAACCGCAGGAGTGGCGAGTGGAGCGGTAGCAGCTGCCTGAATACGAGCTGGACGAGAGGTAGCAGACCTCTCGGTAGCAACTGCTAGAACGGTATGATAGGATCGTGTCTTCGGAGGCATCCCGAACACAGATTAAAAGAAGTCAATATGGTGCAAGATACGATATCATCATAGAAGGACAATAATATTTCAAAGAAAAGCAATTTCAGAATAATTAGATTGGAATTGTTCCTAGTCGTGATTGAGTACACTCTCAACCTAGATCCTATATCCTAGAGCAGGCTCACAGCAGTATAACAAAATCATTGTACTACCACGACATCACACTAATTATGAATCGAGACCTGCATGGGGCTGCCACCAAAAATGTGTCACGACCCGCACCCAAAAAATCGGGCATGAGTCATGGGTACGTCCAGCCTACGCCGCAGCATCGGCTGTAGAATGCTGTCTAGGTCTACTATCTAGCTAACCATCTCACACAATCAATATATATACCTGTCAAGATCTCAACTCCAAACGGAAGAGCAATATCATAATGATAATACAAGTACTCAATCACGAATCTAAGCACGATAAGATAACACAAAAATCTAACAACTACAAGTCTAAACAGCAACAACTACTAAAAACCACCACAATAATAATAATAATACAACAATATCCAGAATCAAATATAATACAAGGTCTCCATCCAACACCGGGGACAAATCCGGTACCAAAAGCTAATAAAAATAATAACTGAGGTCCTGGTGACCCCGGCTACCAACCCGGAAATCACTACTAAACTAAGGGGTCCCTGTCTGCACCATCGACAGGCTGAGATCATAAAACGTCGGACACCAATCCTCCAGATCCTCTAAAAAATATATCCAGTCAGGATTGGAGCAAGTATACCTCTAACAGCAGTTCCAGTTAAATGATAAAAACTATAAAATAGTTGTAGCAAGATAAAGGAAATAAGTATGAACAAGAAATATATATATATATATCACTGGTGCATAAAGGTAAAGATGCATAAAAATCAGAAGCAAGATAGTAATGACTACAAGATACAAGAAATCTAAACTAAGAGTAAGTGCATGCACAAGAACATGTAGTGAGTCCAGCAAGAATACATGTAATGAGTCAAGTCCAGAAACTATAAGTGAGACCAGCAAGAAATGCAAGAGAGTCCAGACTAGAAAGAATAAACTCGTGCCTTTGAAATACCTGTTTCGACATGTAAACGGCTAGAGGTAAGTACGGCTAAGCGCACACTGGGTGTGCGGCTGCTATCATTCCAGATTAGACCAGAGAGGGTAATTCCAGTAATTCCAGTTGGGAATGTTTACATGTCTACTCGAGTATTTCTCTGCCCCGACTAGTACAAGTGAATCCAAGACCCGACACATAAATCAAGTATGAGTCCAGCAAGAAACATGAGTGATGCTTGTAGTGATGACTGTAGTGATGCCGGTAGGTGATTCCAGAATAGAGGCCAGAAATATAAAATATACGTGTCGTAAGTAAATAAATCCAAAAATACTAGTCTGTGTCATGCCAAAAAAATTAGATGATACTATACTAGAAGCTGAATCATAATAATCATCAGATAATGGAAACTATCAGAGAATGTACTCGCCAGACGTCCTGAGCAACTAGCGATCCAAACTGGTATCGCAAGGACCTATTATGAAAAGCAAGGTTAAAAAGGATTTTAAAAATTTAAATAGATATAAAATAACTAAAAAATAGGCTTCTAAGGTCGTTCTAGGTCAAACGGGTTAAACCGATAAAATCTGAGTCAAAGAGTCAACTCTGGATCCAAAAAGTTAACCTTGGGTCCAAACTAGGTCAAAAGTTGACTTTGACGGTCAACTGGGTCAACTACGGTCAACTCTAGGTCAAACTAGGGTCCCCCTAAATTTTTAGGTCAAAACTAGGTCATTAAGCTAATAAACCCTCAAACTCGCCTCCTTGAGATCCCGGGATACCATCGGTATCCGATACCTCAATCTACGCTATACGCCCGTCTATACCCTCTATAATATATACTAGCACGTATATATATATATATATAACTATATATATATAAGCATCTATAACCTCATTCCTAGGCTAAAATCCAATACCTTGCCCCGATGCCCAATACCTTGAGTATCTCAAGGTATTGAGATACTCAAGCCTTACCCCTCATTAACACTAGTTAACTAACTAACTATCTATCTATCTATCTATCTATCTATATATATATATATATATATATATATATATATATATATATATATATATATATATATATATATATATATATATATATATATATATACCATATACTAATATATATATAACATATATCTAACTATATAGATATATATATATATAACCTAGTGTATAGGCAAATAACTCATTTCCGATACCCAATCTTATCTCAATACCTTGGTATCTCATGGTATTGAGATATATATATATATATATATATATATATATATATATATATATATATATATATATATAGAGAGAGAGAGAGGGTAAGGTATCTCAATACCTTGAGATACCAAGGTATTAAGATACCATACCCTCTAACTCTAACTAACTAGCTAACTATCAACATATATATATACCTATATATATATATCATCAATATATATATATATATATATATATATATATATATATATATATATATATAACTTAGTATTAGGCTACCTTAATACCTTACCTCACCTTACCTCACTACCCTCAATACCTTGGTATCTCAAGGTATTTAGATACCTACCTTACTCCCCCTCTAACCTACTAACTAGCTAGCTATCTATGCATATATATATACCTAGCTATATAACTAAGCAAATATATATATATAAATCGCATATGCACATACATACATATCTTTATATATATATCCACATACACATATACATATATCCACACATCTCATATATATATATATATATATATATATATATATATATATATATATATATATATATATATATATACATATAACTCTATCTATATACATATATATATATATATATACATATATACACATATGAAAATAGGGGGGGGGATAAACTAGCTCGAGCGCGCGCGCGCGCTGCTCTAATGCGCTCAAGCTCACGCCGCTGCTGCTGCTGCCGTGGGGTGCTGCCGCTGCTGCCGCGGCGCTGCAGCCACTACCGCTGCGCCTGCAGCTGCTGCTGCTGCTAATTGTTCGCGGCACTGCGCTGCTGCCGCGAGCGCTGCTCCCTGCTGCAGCAGCTGCTCCTCTCGCTCTCTACACACCCACGCACACAGACACACAAGCACACTCACACAAAAATATATACACGCACACACACTTACATATATATATAAACACAAACATATATACATATATATATACACACACAACCATATATATATATATACACACTAAAACATATATATATACGCACACAAACACATATATATGTATATATACACACAAACACACATATATATATACACACACTACCATATATATATATACACACACTACTATACATATATATATATACATAAACACATATCCACACTCACACACACGCTCACAAACACACTCACACTCACACACTCTCACACACACACTCTCACAGAAACACTCACACAACTACACACACATAAACCTATATATATACACATACACACACACATATATATATATATAGAAACACACACACACACACACACACACACACACACACACACACACACACACACACATATATATATATATATATATACACACACATATATAACTACACACACCTACACATACACAAACATCAACACACATACTCAACCACGCTCACCTTCACACACAAAAACAGATATATATATATATATATATATATATAAATATATACTCGAAAACTCTAGTACACACTCCCCGAAGCTAAACCAACTCGCGCACAAGCCCGAAACCTAAAAATCAAGTCAAAATGGCCATTCGGTCATTTCGACGAACATGTGGAGTGCGGTTCACGAAACCTCGTAAAACGCATACCAAACCTACTCGGAATCGGCCCAAAATTTATCCACGGGTTCTAATCGATGTCTAAAACCTAGAAAAAAATGCTAACTCTTCGATTCTAGGTCCATGGCAAAAACGCGCACGCAAGTAGAATCCCACGACGAAAAAACCCTAAATTGCCTGAAATGCCCAAATCTCCGTGACACGACCTCACGTGTTCTAACGGAGACACGTACTCATCCTCAAGACACCCAAGCATGTCTACCTAGGTCCGTCTAACCCAGGACAATACCAAAAATTGGGCCAATCTCGGATTTCACCCAAAATTGACACAAAACCTAATGTCAAAGTCTCCAAACACATACAAACAAGCTCCAACTTTCTCCCATAGGTAGCCCTAAGGTCTAGGAAGGTTCTAAACTACTAATAACACTATATTAGAGTAATCACAAGGAGAAAAATTAGGGTTTACCTCTTGGGAGTTGGAATCCCAAGCCAAAGTCTCCAAAAAGCTCCAAATTTACCACACCAAGCTTCCAAGCTTCCAACCCAAGCTCCAACACCAAACCTAAGCTCTACACACCTAGGTTAGGGAAAAGCAAAGGGTTAGGGTTTGCATTGATGGAAGAAATAGAAGAAAGAAGAGAAGAAATGGAGAAAACTTACTTGGAATGTAAAAATTGGAAGAAGAAAGAAGAAGAAAAGGAGTAGAGAAGAAGAAGAAGAAAAAGAAAAAGAAGAAGAAGTGGAAATGAAATGAAAGGGAGGGGGGCTGCTGGTTGTATCCGGCCAGGGGGTTAAGGGTTAGGGTTGCGTTAGTGAAAATGACTAAAATGCCCTCCAATTCAAGTTATCCTAATTGGGGTTGGATTTGGGGTTCCAAATGCACTCAAATAAATCCCTAATCACTCCAACTAACTAATAAAAATATAAATAACTATTCTAAGCCAATAAATAAGTCTAACAAGAGTGTTGGTTGGGTCTGGCATGGGTCCACTAGGGTCTGACATGGGTCCAGGCTAGCCAAAACACTAAAATAACTAATAAAAAAATAATACAACCAATAATTAAATATTAATACAAATATTTATAATAAATACACAATTAACCAAATTAAAAAATATATCCTGCTCTGGAAATGGGGTAGTGACAGTAAGTGTGCACATGTGTTGCATTGAGTGTTAGTACTTAGTGTTGTGTGCTGGTGGTTCAAGTTCAATCCCCTGAACTTGTATCAGTTATGAAGTAGAGAAGTGTTAGAAATAAGAGCAACTGCAGACAATTGAGGGGTGTGAGCAGTTGGGTCCGGTTAGTGGTGAGGGTGTTTAACTAGATGTGTTTAGTCGATGGACTTGTAGAAAGTCTGAGGATATGAACATTCAGATTTGTGGGTGTAGAGTATCAGTAGAGAATGAGAGTATAGGTGCTAGTGTAGAGTATGTATCAGGTAATTGGGTAGTCCAAGTTAGGTATGTAGAGTGTTAGTTGTGGTATGCTTGAGATGGTGGTGTCGGGCAAGCCAGTAAGTAGCACGTGTATTGATGTGTATGGAAATAAAATTGCGTATCAGTGATACATATTAGTTCCTACTCGAGTGTCCATGGTGCAGGAATTGCTGGAGATGTTGTTGTATACCCATATAGGTGTAGTAGATGATGTTGTTGTTGATTATGTGTGTACAGGTTGGTGGTTGTGAGAGAAGTGGTGTATATGTTGAGCTTGGGTTTTGGAGATGAATATAGTTATGAGTGTCTATGTGAGGAAGTATCTTGAGTGAAGTCATGTGTAAGTGTCAGTATTAGGGGTATATCAATGTTGGTAATAGGTAGGTAAGTTAAGTATAGTATCTTGGTTAGTACCAGGTATTTGATTATGTGATGCTAGTATCTTGGGTTAGGGGTTAAGGTAGGGTAATTGACTAGAACGAGGTAATGAGTCTAGTTAATAGTTAAGGTTTTAAGTAGGCAATTAAGATACTCAGTGATATTAGCTAGATTGAGTAGTATTGAACCTAGAAACCTAGGTATAACCTAGTCTTGACTAGAATTGACTAGTTTGACCCTAAAGGTCAACCTTTGATCTAGTTTGACCAATATGAGCTAGTTTTGACCTAGAAACCATATTCTAATGTATTTAAACTTATTTATCTCTTCATTACACCAAATAATATGTAAATTCATATATAGGTTTGTGTGATACCAGTTCGGACACTATTTCGTGTGATTTACTCAAGACTGCATGCGAGTACATTTCTCTGTTAGTTTTTAGTACTTGATAGTATATATATCACATATTCTAGATCTGTTTTACTTGATTCTGACACCATGATTACACGAGCTGGTATTATATGGATCGAATTAGGAGATATTATTTATTTGACGTATGTATCGGATACTTCTTACACATGTACTTTATCGTGTGCTTCAGATATTTTTTGTGCTCGTATATATCGTATGCTCCGTATGCTCATATTATATTCGTGTGCATAACGTGTCATAATTTGATCCATGAATATTAGTCGGTGCTGGGGAGTAGGAGTTGGTTAAGTGATCACACCTTTAGCATATTCGTGTGCATGCCAATTATACGATACATGTATAAATGAGTTACCGTAGTATAGACTTGTGCAACCCGATCACATAATGAACTTGTACTCTAAATCACTTAGATAGTATCACCAGTTCTTTTGTTACAGTACACACCATATTTATTGTATCTATTTGTTACAGTTATCCTTATTTATATGCCTAGTTCAGCTATATTTTCCATTTTATAGTACCTTTTAATATTGTATTCTTTTCTATTGTTGTTATATATTATCTACCATGTATATGAAACTTTTTTCAGAGTATTTTACTTTGATCTAATCCTGACTAAATATATATTTTTAGATGGATACTTAAAGGATTGGTGCCCTACCTACTACAGCCCGTAGGAGGAAAAGCTAGCTGAGGTAGCACCCTTAGTCCCAGGACGATCAGGCAGCAGTTGTTGAGGAGACACACCTAGCTATAGCAGATCCTTAGCTAGTACTTTTGTATTGGATATATCTCCAGCATCAGACTATGGCATGGTGATTAAATTGAGACAATTTATGTTTATTTTTAGACTACAGACTTGTTATTACTATGATTTGTGATTCTCTTCTATTTATGACATCGTGCCATTATCTATCTCTAGTTTGATTGATTGAGTATTGATGCTATATATTTATCTTGTCCTCCTTTTGGAGTTGAGTTACCATTGACAGATTGTATATATATCTTGCTTGAGTTTGTTAGATAGTATTGTGGACCTTTTACAGCGATCTTTCGTCGATGATGCGACGTAGGCTGGATGTACCCACGACTCATGTCCAATTTTCAAGTGCGGGTCATGACACATTTTTAATAGTAGCCATACAGGTCTAGTTCGTAACTAGTGCGATATCATAATAGTAATCCAATTTTAAAAACTATTACAAGCCTGCGATATGATATAGGACTTAGGATATAGGACGAGAGAATACTCAATCACAACTAGAAAAATTTCTAATCAATTAAAATTTTCTAATGCCCATTCATTCTAAATATTATTTTTATTGAATATTATTATCCTTGATGATATCGTATCTTGTGCTTATTAATCTCTTATGCCGATCTGTCTTTAGGATGCCTTCGAATACCAGGTTACAACGATCGACAGCAGTAGCTTCGGAGAGGTCGACGGCTTCTCGACCACCTGTCTGAGGAGCAGCAGACACTGTTCCTCCTCCACCAGTTCGGAGGGCTGCCTCACCAGTTCAGGTGGGAGCCTCAACTATTTTGGGGGGTCCCCCTCCCCCACCTATTCAGAGGATTGTTCCAGCCTCTACGGAGGGTTATCCTTCTTCTCCTCCAACCGTTCAGAGGGCTATTTTAGCAAGATCATAGGGTCTTCCACCCCCGCCACCAGTTCCAGCTGACGGGGCACAAATGTTTGCATAATTTGAGAGATAATGGAGGCACAACAGATACAGGCAGATATACTGCACCAGGGCATTGAGAATGTCCATCAGGTTGAATTGGTCGCAATAGAAAAGGTGGCGTTGCCCCAACCATGTGATGCACAGCCCAGACCGGGCATCATACAGGATTTCAAGAAGTTGGGTCCCCGTAACTTCAATGGGACGGGGGGTATTATGCTCGAGCACCTCGAGCATATTATGCGCTGATCCTGTCTTACCGAGGACCTGAGGATAGAGGCGACTAGATTATATATTTCAGATATTAATAGCACTTCGATCTGGAATGAACCACAGATTTCTGATCCAGGGTTGATATGGGATGGCTTCAAGGATCTGTCAAGAGGAAGTTCTTCCCGCACACAAAAAACTCAACCTAGAGCTACAGTTTTAGAACCTCCAGTAGGAGGGCATATCGGTAGAGGAGTATGCCACAGAGTTCGGCAGGTTGAGCAGGTATGCGAGAAATATGGTACGAGATCCGGAGAACAGGGTGAGCCATTTTAGGAAGGGCCTAAACTGGGATGTAAAGGCCCTAATTTCTTCGAGCCATGAGACGTATGCGACAATTCTTGCGGAGGTGCGCAAGGTCGAAAGGGACCTGAGTTTGAGGTCGAAAAGGGATCGAGAGATATTTGGCAGCTGTAGCACAAAACCAGCCAAACGGCCCCAGTTCAAGTAGCAGCAGCAGCAACAACGGACCTTCCAGTCTCAGCGTTAGTAGCCTCAGAGACATCAGCATTAGCCTCTTATCGGTCCTTTCTTCAAGAAGCCAGGACACGGATGGGACGTCTACAGGAAGAGATTGGGAGTATATTTATTTTGTGAAGCGGCAGATCACCAGATGAGAGACTGCTGTCTGCACCTGCTCGTCCAAGTCAGGATAGAGCTTATGCTCAGAGCACCAGTTCGAGCACCAGCAGCACCTGTACCACAGCAGAGGGGACCTCCACTCCCGATCCAGTAGCAGAAGGGGGCACCACAGGGCTGAGCTTTCACCATGACAATTGAGGAGACGAAGCCAGTTGGAGACGTTAACGCAAGTTTGGTTCTCCTATATTCTATTCCAGCCTTAGCTTTGTATGATTCTGGTACTTCCTATAGTTCTATATTAGTGTCTTTTTCTCTTAAACACTATTTATATGCTAAATATTTGAGTAAAACTTATAAGATCACGACTGGGGGTAGCATCATCCTAGTTAGTGATGTTTACAAGGATCGAAGAGTTACTTTGGAATGCCAGGAGTTGAGTGCGTGCTTACTCGTAATGTCACTTCCAAGCTACGATATTGTACTAGGGATAGATTGGTTGAGTAAGCACCATGCTAGCATAGATTATCGTGGAGGCAGATTTTTGTTTCGATCGTCGGGAGAGCTAGAGTTAGAGATTGCTAGAGGAGCAGCAGAGTAGAGAAAGAGAGTCTTCTGTGGAGCCCTGGTGGAAGGGAAGGAGTTTCCATATTCTTTGATTGTGGAGTTCCTGGATGTCTTTCTAGAGGAGTTATCGGTATTACCACAAGACAGGGACGTTGAGTTCTCTATAGACTTGGTACCAGGTACAGAGCCAATATAACAGCATGTCTATAGGGTTAACAATAGTGAGCCGGCAGAGTTAGAAAAGCAGATAGATAAGTTACAGGACAAGGGCTTCATCAGATCCAGTTCATCACCATAGGGTACTATGGTATTATTTTTACCAAAGAAGGATGGGTCGATACGCATGTGTATCGACTACTGGGCTCTGAACAACCTCACTATCAAGAACAGATACCCGCTGCCAAGGATAGATGATCCCTATGATCAGTTGAGCGGAGCAAAGGTATTCTCGAGGATAGAGTTGAGGTCAGGCTACCACCAGGTGAAGATGAAGAGAAAAGATATTCCGAAGATAACTTTTCAGACTCGGTATGGCCAGTTCGAGTTCATGGTGATGCCATTTGGGTTGACCAATACTCCATTGGTGTTCATGAACCTGATAAACAAGGTGTTCCACTAGTACCTTGATAAGTTCATGGTAGTTTTTATCGATGATATTCTTGTGTATTTGAAGACACCGGAGGAGCACGAGGAGCACCTGAGGATAGTTTTAGAGACTCTCTGGAAGGTAAAGATTTATGGAAAGCTTTCGAAGTGCGAGTTCTTCCTAGATAAGGTCAAATTCTTGGGACATATGGTGACAGGAGATGGGACCTCAGTTGACCCAAGGAAGATCCCAAGGAAGATCACGGTAGTAGAGTCATGGGCTACTCCAAGTTCAGTGGCAGAGATCATAAGCTTTGTTGGTCTGGCATGATAATATATGAGGTTTATACAGGACTTCTCCAAGATTACAGAACCAATGATTAGGTTGACTAAGAAGGACGTAGATTTTGTATGGTCGGAGGAGTGTCATGCCGCTTTTGATGATCTAAAGAAGAGAGTGACGACAGCTCCAGTGTTGAAGTTGCCATCGGGGTTAGGTGAATTCACTATTTATAGTGATACTTCGGAGAAGGGTTTAGATTGTGTTCTACAGCAAAATGGGAAGGTGATTGCCTATGCTTCCAGGAAATTACGTCATCATGAGAAGAACTACCCCACCCACGATCTGGAGTTGACAGTAGTCATTTTTAAGCTAAAGATATGGAAACACTATATGTACGGAGAGCGTATGGAGTTCTTCACAGACCACAAGATCTTGAAGTACTTGTTTAACCAAAATGATCTAAACAAGAGACAGCGGCATTGGTTGGAGTTGGTGAAGGAATTTAACATATTATTATAGTACCAGCCAGGGAAGGTTAACGTAGTCACTAATGCCTTGAGCAGCTATCCGATGGCAATATTCTTGACATCAGACAAATATTTGTTGGCCGACTTTGAGAGCTTGGGTATTCAGGTGATAGTTCCCAGTACGTGATACAGATGTAAGGATTACAGATGCAGTCAGAGTTGAAGGACAAGATCAGGGATACGCAGTATGATGACGTGACTCTGAGGAGCATCAAAGCACAGGTTTAGGCCGGGTTATTGGATGACTTCACCATTGCTGAGGATGGTTCCTTGTGGCACGGTATGAGGTAGTGTGTACCAAGGGAAGAGTTGTACGAGAAGGTTCTGCAGGAGGCGCATTGCTCTCCGTACTCTATGCATCCAGGTGCCAACAAAATATATAGGGATCTGAGGGAGCATTTGTGGTGGTATAGCATAAAATGGGAGGTGGCACTTTTCGTATCCATATGCTTAGTGTGCCAGCAGGTGAAAGAAGAGAGGCAGAGGCCAGGCTGTTTACTTCAGCCCATACCCATTCTAGAGTGGAAGTGAGTGCATGTTGCCATGGATTTTATTTCGAGGCTTCCGCGATCTCCAGGAGAAAAAAACGTGATTTGGGTCATCGTAGACAGGTTGACCAAATTAGCCTACTTCTTGCTATTTAAAGTAGGCACGTCTACGGAGAAGCTCACGGAGATGAACTTATGGCAGATTATCAGATTGCACGGGGTCCCTATGACCCAACTTAAGTTCAATACCATATATCACCCCCAGACAGATAGGCAGTCCGAGAGGACTATTCAGACTCTCGAGGATATGATATACACCTGTGTTCTGGACTTTAGAGGTTCTTGGGAGGATTTCTCCACCTGGTAGAGTTTTCTTACAACAACAGTTACCACTCCAGTATTGAGATGTCACTATTTGAGGCTTTGTATTGGCAGAGATGTCGTACCCTCTTGTCTTGGGATGATATTGGAGAGTGAGCCTTATTGGGACCAGAGATGGTTGTGGATGCAGCTGAGAAGGTGAATCTTATCAGGGATAGACTTCGGATAGCGCATGACAGACAGCGACATTGGGCCGATAGCCAACGGTGACCATTGGAGTTTCTGGTATAGGTTTTATTGTGATTGCTTGTATTTGCTTTGTTTTAGATTGTGTGTTAAGATTGTATTTATTCTAAGATGGCAATTTGGTGTTCTTGCGGATTTCTCTGACACGGGGCACGATTCTCTTTGCTGGTGGCGGAAAGCTTAGTCTACGGTACATCAGACCTTTCGGTGTTCTTGTGAGGGTTAGTGCAGTATCCTATAGAATAGACTTGCTGCCTGCACTAGAGGGATTATATGACGTATTTCATGTGTCGTTGGTGAGATGATATATGGAAAATCCTAGTCACGTATTAGATCACTCGAAGATCGAGGTGGGTCTAACTCTCAGTTATCCAGAGCAGCCAATGGAGATTCTGGATCGCAGGGAGAAGGTGCTGCGGAAGAGATTGAGGTAGTTCTGACTTTGAGGCTGCTGACGCTGAGGCTAGAAGGTCCATTATTGTTGTTGCTGCTGCTGGAACTGGGGCCTCTTTGCTGGGCCCGTGCTACTTATCAGTAGGACTTCTGTAGGAAGATATTGGGAGTTTATTTATTTTGTTGAGTGATAGATCACCAGCTGAGAGACTGCCATCTGGCACCTATTCGTCCTAGTCAGGGTGAGCTTCTGCTCAGAGAGCACCAGTTCGAGCACCAACAACACAGAAAATGGGGCCTCCACTCCTGACCAAGCAGCATAATGGAGCACTACAAGGTTGAGATTTTACCATGACAATTGCGAAGATGGAGCCAGTTGGAGACGTCATCGCAGGTTCGGTTCTCCTAGATTCTATTCCAGCTTTAGCTTTGTTTAATTCTGGTGCTTCCCATATTTTTGTATCAGTGTCTTTTACTCTTAAGCACTATTTAGAGGCTAAATCTTTGAGTAGGACATACAAGATCATGACTGGGGGTGGCATCATCCTGGTTAGTGATGTTTGCAAGGATCAGAGAGTTACTTTGGCAGGCCAGGAGTTGAGTGTATGCTTACTCGTAATGCCACTTCCGAGCTACGATATTGTACTCAGGATGGATTGGTTGAGTAGGCACCATGCTAGTATAGATTACCGTTGAGACATCAGTTGCAGCAGGCACTAGGTCCACTACCTGTGAATATCATACTGTAGTGAGAGGTATCAGTCATGGTGGGGGCTTGATGACCAGATGATGTAGGAGATCACAATAACAACAATAATAGCAGCAAAGCCTGGGGTTTGAGTATGCTGCAGTGGGGAGATTGGAGGCCCTTGATTCAGTTCAGTGCACGGGTGCACTGCACCCAGGTGAAATAACATTGGCAGTTGGTTGCTGGGTGATGATATCTGTGGGTTATGTTCCAGTTAATGATGGAAATTATTGTAAAGGAGCAATTAGGTCTCTTACATGCTGTAGTATAGGAGCAAGGGGAGATATCATGCCTATAGTAGAAGAATACACTTGTGAGAAGAGGTTTGAGGTTAGTTCGGGTATAAGTGAGGTAGTACATTATGGTATATCAATGACTTAGTATCAGTATATATTGTGAGAGAGTGCTAGTTGGTAAGTGTGAACATGTGTTGCATTGAGTGTTAGTACTTAGTATTGTGTACTGGTGGTTCAAGTGCAATCCCCTGAACTTGTATGAGTTATGAAGTGCAACAGTGTTAGAAACAAGAGCAATTGCAAATAATTGAGGGGTGTGAGCAATTGGGTTCAGTCATTGGTGAGGGTGTTTAACTGTATGTGTTTAGTCGAGGAACTTGTAGAAGGTGTAAGGATCTGAACATTCAGATCTGTGGGTGTGGAGTATCAGTAGAGAATGAGAGTATAGGTACAAGTGTAGAGTATGTATCAGGTAATTGGGTAGTGCAAGTTAGGGTATGTGAAGTGTTAGTTGTGGTGTGCTTAAGATGGTGGTGTCGGGCAAGCCAGTATGTAGCATGTGTATTGATGTGTGTGGAAATAAAATTGCGTATCAGTGATATACATTAGTTCCTACTCAAGTGTCCATAGTGCAGGAATTATTGGAGATGTTGTTGTGTACCCATATGGGTGTAGTAGATGAGGTTGTTATTGATTATGTGTCTACAGGTTGGTGGTTGTGAGAGGAGTGGTGTATATGTTGAGCTTGGGTTTTGGAGATGAATATAGTTGTGAGTGTCTATATAAGGAAGTATCTTGAGTGAAGTCATGTGTAAGTGTCAGTATTAGGGGTATATCAATGTTGGTCAATAGGTAGGTATGTTGAGTGCAGTATCTTGGTTAGTACCAGGTGTTTGATTATGTGATGCTAGTATCTTGGGTTGGGGGTTAAGGTAGGGTAATTGACTAGAACGAGGTAATGAGTATAGTTAATAGTTAAGGTTTTAAGTAGGAAATTAAGATACTCAGTGATATTAGCTATATTGAGTAGTATTGAACCTAGAAACCTAGGAATAACCTAGTCTTGACTAGAATTGACCCTAAAGGTCAACCTTTTACCTAGTTTGACCAATATGAGCTAGTTTTGACCTAGAAATCATATTCTAACTTATTTAAACTTATTTATTCCTTTATTACAACAAATAATATGTAAATTTATATATAGGTTTATTTGACACCAGTTTAGGCACTATTTTGTGTGATTTGCTCAAGACCACATGCGAGTATATTTTTTTGTTAGTTTTTAGTAATTGATAGTATATATATCACATATTATAGATCTATTTTACTTGATTCTGACACTATGATTACACGAATTGGTATTATATGGATCGAATCAGGAGATAATATTTATTTGACCCGTGCATCGGATACTTCTTACGCATGTACTTTATCGTGTGCTTCGGGTATTCCTTATGCTCGTATCTATCGTGTGCTCCTTGTGCTCATATTATATTCGTGTGCATAATGTGTCGTGATTTAATCCATGAATATTAGTCGGGGCGGGAGAGTAGGAGTTGGTTATGTGATCACAACTTTAGCGTATTTGTGTGCATGCCAATTATATGATACACATATAAATAAGTTACTATAGTATAGACCTGTGTAACCCAACCCTATCACATAATAAACTTGTACTCTAAATCACTTATATAGTATCACCAGTTCTCTTGTTACAGTACACCATATTTCGTGTATCTATTTATTCCAGTTATCCTTGTTTATATGCCTAGTTCAGATGTATTTTTTATTTCATAGTAGCTGTGCATCTTATATTCTTTTCTATTATTGTTATATATTCTCTACCATGTATATAAAACTGTTTTCAGAGTATTGTACTTCGCTCCAATTCTGACTGGATACGGATACTTAGAGGATTGGTGCCCTACCTACTACGGCCCGCGGGATAGAGTGCTAGCTGAGGTAGCACCCTTAGCCTAGAACTATCAGGCACTAGTTGTCGAGGAGACACACCTAGCTATAGTAGACCCTTAGCTAGTATTTTTGTACTGGATATGTCTCCAGCATCATACTATGGCCTGTTGATTATATTGAGACCATTTATGTTTATTGTTAAACTATAGACTTGTTAATACTATGACTTATGATTCTCTTCTATTTATGACATCATGCCATTATCTATCTCTAGTTTGATTGATTGAGTATTGATGCTATATAGTCATCTTGTCCTTCTTTTGGAGTTGAGTTACCATTGACAGATTGTATATATATCTTGCGTGAGTTTGTTAGATAGTATTGTGGATATTTTATAGCGTTCTATCGCTGATGCTGCGGCGTAGGCTGGACGTACCCATGACTCATGTCCAATTTTTGAGTGCGGATCATGACAGTCGTCAAGCGAAGCGTGCAGATACGATTCAGAACCGTGCAACTGTGTCGGATGGAAAATGGTGCCACGGAATTATCGATCAGGGATAGGGCACCATGAAATACTATATCGAGAAGCGGCATGGTAACTCGGTACCTCGGGGTCTGCCGGTCGCCAAGCAAAATACTATAACGGAAAGATATTCTGCCTCAAAGAAATTGGTGAATTCTAGTCGCCACGGAACAATGATTTAGAGGGCAGATGAGATGCAGGTATATAGTGGGGCGAGAAGACTACCTCGTCGTACTTATATTTCAAAATATTGCATGGTCATGGACATTTGGTCTCTGCACAAGGCTTGCGGACCCTCGAACAGGTGGTATCGGTAGCTCTGGTATCGTTCTGCCTAAGAGGAGAAAATATGTTCTCCCCGTGGCATGTAGTATAGCACGGGTATTATGGGGCTTGCCAGTCTGGCTTACAACCGGGCTGGAAGTACTTGCCGTAATACCGAATAGGATGGTGCCTTCGGTGGGGCTTGTAACCCGCACACAAAGATTCGCCCTTTACCAGTAAGAAGTCCAATATGGTAGACATTTGTGTCAACAGTGACCTTTATATAGATAAGGCGTACATTACCGAGCGTCTGATGCATGGGCGAGAAAAGTGTTCGTCTTGCATCGTTGCAATGGTGTGCGCATTAGTTTTGGATATAAGTCACATCGAGTGGCATTGGAAGTAGTGCACGAGCGAGTGTCACGAAAATGTATTTAGAACCGGGATATATTCAAGAATGTTTCATCAAGAGGATGAATGCCACCTTGCGTCGAGCAAGAGTGTGCACATAGGCTATATATTCATAGTCGCTATTGAGCGAGGCGATTTAACGGGTTTCATGCATTGCGCACGCTATACAAGTATGGCTTGCTTAGTTAACGAAGAGATTCGAGTATAACATGCTTGTCCGCATAAGTAAATTTAATGCTATACATGCGAATATGCTTTGATAACTTTAAAGTTTACATGCGAGCATGATTTACTGCTTTCGAGGCGTGCCTTAACATGAGCTAAAATTCATCTACGTTCTAATAGAAATATTACTATATAATCTACTTGATTCATATGACTACTTAGTGTCGATTTAAGTGAGTGGGTTATCCTGCTCACCAGTACAAGATACGTACCAATCCCCCAACCCCCCTGGTACGAAAGATCGCTCGGACATACCTAGGCTTTGGAAGCTCAGGTTTGGCAACGTGTAGATGCTTGCTTGATATATGAAGACATGATGTATGGAACGGTGGAATCTTTTGTGAGTAAGAATGATCAAAGAGTATTGTAGCCAACTTGGCATATTCGATGGGGATATTCAAGCCTTTGTAACTGCTGCTATTATTAATAAAAGTGCTTCGTTTCGCATACTCTGTGTGTTTCATATGAATCTACAAATCTTTCGTTGCGACTTCATATTTTCTATGAAAACTATATTATTTTATCTTTTTATCTTGTGCGTTGCACAACCTAGGCATGCACGGCATCACGCATGGAAAGCGATTATCAATTTTATGGAGTCGGGGAATGACGGTACATGTAGAGCCAACAGCCGTCCCCACCATCCCCACCTATGAGTTGATGTATTCTGAGAGTTTTGGATCTATTTTTCTTTTACTCTTGTATTATTGCGAGTCTTGTACTATTATGATGACTCTATAACATCTTTTTATTATTATGACTCTTGGTTAGTTAAACTCTTGAATATTATATATAGTTGGATCTGTGTTTGGATTTCTTGCTCATTATTTATTTTGTGTGTTTTTGAATATGCATTTGTGTTTGAATATATAAATTATGGATTGGATATGATGATGTGTGTGTTTAGAGACATTTGAATATATATTTATTGTTTCAGGTTTGTGTATAGAAGAAAATTTTTTATTCTAGAAAAATATCAAGGCTAGTGATGGACTAGCGACGGAAACCTAGGAGATTTCTACTCGCGACGGATGAATGATGGCTTACCGACGGAATAGCTGACAAAAATCTAAAAAATATTTGTTGCTAAGTTACTGTCTGATACACAAATAGTAAAAAAATAGTCACAGAGCCGTCGCTAAGTAGTCGTTGACGTAGCGACCTAAATTTATAGTTGTTGTTCCATCGCTACATTTTCGTCGATGTTCCGTCGCGCCAGCGATGGTTCAGTGACAAAAAAGAAGCAACGAGATGTTGTATCGATGAAAATATTCAGTCGATATTCCGTCACTATTAGTGTTTAGACAGATATTTTTGTCGCTATTTTGCTATATTTTGGAGCCAAAACCATATCTACATATAGGTATATAATATTATGTATGCAAAAATAATATTTTTAATTACAAATTAATTAAGCATGTGTTAATTAGTGTACCTAACTATCTCTAGAAAGTTTCCATTACTTGGGGACCAAGTAAGCTATTTTTAGTTAATTACTCTAATTAATTAGTTTCCAAAAATAGTAACCCTTTTTAGCTAATTAATAAATTTCAAAATTTTCACTTAAAATTGCAAAAGAAATTAGAACAAAATTGTTGTTTATGAAATTACTCAATTACAGGGTTTCACGTTTAGCATTAGATTTAGAGCCTTATATTAATGTCGAGGTGAACGTTATGCACGTGTTTTTTTTCTCACTTGTTAAATGTATACTTGCATGACAACTTCTTCGTAGTAGAATAAAATGTTTGGAAATGACTAATTTTTTAGCGGATTATTTTTTTAATTGGAAGTGCGCATGTAGTTAGTAATTAATTATGTTAGTTCAGATTAAACATAAAATATGTGGATTGATAGAGTTTTTTTTTTTTTTTTTTTTTTTTTTGTAAAATTTGCTTAAAATACATCTTGACCAAAAAAATTATTAAAACCCTTTGGAGATTGATGATGGTTAATATTAATATTTTCCAAACTAATAACATTAGACATCTAAAGCACAAACTTACTGACATTACATATATGATTTATGAGCACATTGACTAAGAAGTACCCATGATCTGGGAATAAAATGGAGAAAGAAAGATACAAATAACATTGAACGATGTCATCTCCTCCTCTTGTGTGCTCTTTATTTCTCAGGCATAGGCGATCCAAACCCTCTCTTATTCTTAGTAGGGACCCATTATATTCAAATATCCATCATCTATCGATAAGTATACTTGTGGAATAGTTGCCTGTAGTACGTGTTCATCTTAGTGATGGAGTTTTTCCGAATTAATCTCATTGTCGGTTGGGGGGAGACTGCAGAATGTACGATTCTTGCAGCCACGTGTATAAGGGTGTCCTGGTGGTACATTTATAACAGGGCGCCCACGCACTCTACTACGGTACCCTATATACTCCTTATGTATAGTCTTCACAGCTGCAAGGAGACAAATGCCATCATTATAACAAGAATATGATGAAAATAAAACTCTGACATTGTTATACTAAAAAAAATATTAAAACAGAGAAAAATTCTAGCAACCCAATATTTTTTCTTTCTTTCTTGTGACAATCAACGTAATTAAAGTCGATTTCTTCTTAAAAATTTCAATATATATATATATATATATATATATATATATATGTATATATAATTCGGCCATCGTAATTGGTCAGCGGCAGGAAAGTAACATCTTTGTCCTGGCTTAAGGCTCTTGATCAAGAGATGGAAACTCGAAAAAAAAAATATATATATATATATAATATAATATAAAAAATTAAAAGAGAGAGAGAGAGTGGAGCTTTTTGGCGATTACCTGGAATTATATATTGGATAGAAGCTTTAATAGATCTTCATTTTTAAAAGAAAAAAAAAACAAGTACGAATACGAGAAGAACAACACAGAGAAGAAAGAAAAACTTGTAAAGAGCTTCTTCTTCGAAGTGTTGAAAACTGAAGTAACTAAGATGAAATCAGTTTCCAAAATAAGAATAAGTGAATTTGGATGTGCCTGGCTATATGTCCACAAACATGCTAACAAGATATGTCAAACGTACACAAAAATATGGTGTCCATATTCTTGTTGTGTTCGTATTCGCACCATCCCTAGTAAATTATTTTTCCATATATATATATATATATATATATATATATATATATATATATCAACACAAATGCGAGCAAGGGACTCGCTCGATTAGGTTGGCAGGTGTGGACTATTGCGAGCTAGGTTAGGATGACTCACATATATATATATATATATATATATATATATATATTTATATATTGGCAGGTGTGGACTATTGCGAGCTAGTTTAGAATGCCTCACATAAAAATAAATAAATAAATAAATATATATATATATATATATATATATATATATATATATATATATATTCATTTGAAATTGTATGTCACAAATAATTCCTTTGACGTAAGTGTCCTTATTCTTGAACTTAACTAGCGAATATATAGTCAAAAAGAAATCATATAGAAAATGTGGACATATAGAATTCGAGAAATGAATGCATTTCCGATCAACCTCTCTATTAGCATAATCTCCTACTTGATGCTAATATCCTACTTGATGGAAGCAACATAAAAATTAGTGTCTAAATTTCTGTAATAAACCACCATGATTTTGAGCCAGCTGCTCACGAGTAAGCACATCTGAAGATCCAAGGAGAGCAGCGGCCAACAGAAAACCAACAAGTAGTAATGCTTTGGAAATTTTATAAGCCATAATTTCAACCTCAACCAAAAATGAGCAAGAGAGATGGGAAGAGAGTATGCATTAGGACCTATATATAGACAAATAACTAGAGCCAACATTAAGGACTTTTGGTCACTCAAGGAAAGGAGGAATCCTGTGGCCAACAATTGTTTTGATTGCCGGCCATATACAAAAGAAGTGAACTACCAAGTCAAGAAAGAACAGCTTGACTAACGGTTGACTGGTGGAAGTACTTGGTTAGCATGCAATGGGGACTCTATGATATTATTCCAAGTCTACGGGTCTTCTCCCAATTCTTCTATGTTTACTGGTCTAATGTCTAGTGATCTTCTCCTAAGTATTTCTATGTTTGGCCTCTACCATCAGACTGGCTTCAGCATGGTGACATGTTGTACGTCGAGCCAATTACCATGCGAAAATTGGTGGTCTACGATTTTTTTTGTTTTTTTGTTTTATGATTTCTTCTTTATTCCATCAGTTAAACCAAAAAGGGAAGGAAACAAAAAAATATCATTCCAACCACCAAATCACATGGCTGAAAATAAAGATTATTTACGTTGCAAGTATGTATAACTAATGCGGACATTCTTTACTGTTAATTTATTGAATACAATCAATAGCATTCAATCCCCGGAGTTATAACCATCATTTTTTGGTTTGGTATATATTGCTAACAGAAACTCCTTCAGAGTTATTTGTCCACTTGCTCATTTCCAATAATGAAATCTTCTTTTCTTCCTTCTACAAAAATAAGATAAATAACGACCATTTTAGTGACTCCTAAAGAGGACATCTTTATCTGCACTACAAAAAAAAAAAAAATCTAATATAACATTTTTAAAATTGTAACTAGAACGCTTTATAGTAAAGTGTTAAAAAAAGTTGCAACAGATGTTAGAGTCCAGTCTGAATTTGGTAACAACAAATTTTAAAACCTAAATATAGTAAAAGATTGATTTGATGCAATTTAAAAATTTGCATTAAATGTAAGATTTGATTAGATTTACAAGTTTGTATCAAATATTTAATTTGACATATTTGGTCGTCCATAATTGGTGCTTGCTATTTTAGGTAATAAGTTTCATATTTTAGGGTTTCCATTTTACGAATTTCTATAACCTAAACTAGGGTTTCTCATCATATTTATATATGGGTGAGGATGGAGGCACAAAGTAATAGCACAAAGATGGAGATTCGGGGTACTAGGCCACAAAAAAATCTAAGAGAAAATCGCACTTTGCTCTCAAGTATCGTCATCCAAGACAGAAAGAAGAGGAGATCTAATCAAGGAGTCGTCGCTTTCGTTCAAAAAAATTCTACGGGATTTGGTGAGTGATTTCAATTGTAATCTTCATCTTTTCTTTTTTAGTGTGGTGAGGGTGTTGAATTATTATGGCAAAGGGTTCAACATTGGTTCTAGTAAATCTTATAATTTCATCTGAGTTATATAAATTGAAATTTTTCCAGGTGACGTAGTCACCGCCATATACGTTGTCTTTATCTGTGCTTGGTGTTCATTAGATTGGTTAGTTATCTTAAGTGGGTGGGCAACGCCTCCGCATGCCCAACAAATGGTATCAGAGTGTGGTATTGGCGCTTCTAATCCCCAACAATTGTCACGCCCACGGCCCGGAAAGGCCGGAACGTCCTCGTTTGGGCGTGATGTCGCGTGAGCCTGAGTTGCGCTCGCACAAGGCCAGGTCCGAACAGGCATTTGAACTAGTTCACAAAGTCGTCATAGCGGAAGCATAGTATAAACACAGGTATGATACAAAAATAAGCTCTTTATTGATAATAAAATAAGGTTACAAGCGGCGCTAGACTGAGATTATAAGTCGCTCAAGCTCTCTCTCTCTCTCTCTCTCAAAAAAAATAAAATAAATAAAGCATGCCAAGCTGCTTACAATATGGAATGATACGTATGCGATATTCCAATACATTACGTCATGCATTTGGTGCTTCAGCTCCTACCACAACGCTCAAAGGCTCAAGAGTTAGCTCCACATCTTAGCGCGCACGAGGGGATACTTCGTACTGAACAAGGTTCTCCCGCACCTTGCAAGCAATCTAGTGGGTTATCAGTACATTGAATGCACGGGTGGGGAGGCTTCTCACCCGCTCAAGCAATCTAGTTGTCTTTCTAGTCTTGCTTTAGGATCAGTTTTATGGCATATGATATAAAGCCTAACTCGTGTTATTGTACGGTGTACGATATAAGAGTAACACAGCGAAACTTACCACTTAACATTTGTCCTTCCCTGTCCAAAGTAAACCATGTTAACCAGCATATAATATATGAAACAAAAAATAAAGGATACGCATACCCAACATAGTGTTACGAATGTGTTTCTGCCTCAGGTGCAAGATGTTACTCAGGTTATTCAATGTCACACCCGATTCCAGATTTAGTATTTCTTGAATTTCTAGAATTTAATTTTTCTTGATAATGTATTTTATGCTGTATTTCATATGTTGGTTCTTGTCATTTTTATTATTGATCTATTTTTTGTTGTTGAGAGAGACTACTCGAGATAAGTAGAATACCCATTTGCATTGCCATTGACCCGGTTAAGGATCATCATGTAGAATGGACACTTGGTTCAGTTTATTTTGGGTGAACCCATGACCAAACCCTAATTTTCCTTTCTTAGTATATATATGGCTTTTCTCTCTCCTCTCTTTCTCCTTCTTCATTTTATTTCCTCCTTCCTCATCTCCCTCAAGTTCCCCCTAAACCCTAACCCTAAGGGAAGTTGCTGCGACTTGGACCGTGAGAGGTAGAGGCTAGGAGCCACCCAAGGCAACTACATCTTGCTCAATGGTGAAGTTATAAATTTTTGTATTTTTATATATGTTGTTCTTTTAAAAATGTATTTGATAAAAAATGTTCCCTTTGACTTGTTGATCATGTTTAGTTCTTGGAGTTTTGGATTTTGATGTATAATTTTTTGTAGATCTAAGTTTTAAGTTTAGGATTTTTTTTGTGTTCCATGAGTTTTTTCTTGTTTTGAACTACTAAAACTTAGTTTTTTTTAAAAAAAAATAGTTGTTCCTTATATTAGAGCATTTTATTTCGAGCATTTTGGCTTTTGATTCGCCTAATTTGCAGTTAAAATAAAACTTTTATGAAGAAAATATTTTTTTATTTTTGGAGCTTTTCGGCCATGGCTGAACTTATTATTGGAGAAGACAAAGTATTCATGCGGCCAGCAAGATATGCGGACGAGAGTGTCATGCGGCCCGAGAGAGTTATGCGGCCTGAACTCTTGCAGCATACTGACAGCATGCGTCCATCTTGTTGAATGAATGATTGCTTATTTATACAAGTGCTCTTGAATACCTTATGACTTCACTCACTGAACGAATAAAAAATTCGCTAAGTCCAAAAGTAAGTCCATACGACTAGTGGGTGCATGCGGCCAGAGAGTCTATGCCGCGAGTCGGTGCATGCGGACCGAGAGTCCATGCGGCCAGTGAGTCCATGCGGCCAGTTTATGTACAAGTTCACCATCCTCACGACACCATGGAAATATCTGTATATGAAAATTCATTGCAATTGACATCGGGAAATCAAGTGTGAGCATTGCCCAATGTATCGCGAGTAGCAGATACGATAACTTGTAAATAGCTCGTACTCGCATCTCGTCATTTTAGGGAGTTCTCAAGTGTCCACGACTCGAGAACTTGAAATAATTTATTAATGATTAAACAAGATAGTATTTACCTAGATCATTGGGAGGAAAGAATATTGTGCTACCGGCTACCCCGATCCCCAAGGGCCCCATGCGGCATGGACAACCCTGCAAGGCAAGGGCTCCATGAATGACCATGTTTACACATGCTGCGGCACTATAAATGATTGATTTTGCATTTCAGTATATGCATTCCAGTATAAGTTCCAGTTATGTTTCAGTTTCAGTTATGTTACAAGATCATTTAACAATAAGTTTATGTTTACAAAATCAGTTTCAATTGCAAAACCTCTTTATGTTTACAAAAAAATGGTTTCACATACAAATATCCTTATGTTTAGAAAGAAAATCAGTTCTATTTTACAAAACCCTTTTTGTTTATAAAACCAATCTCATTTACAAAAATTCACTTATATCTTCAAAAGTCAGTTTATGCTTACATTATGTTGTGTTATGCTATCAGTTATCTGCTTTAGTTCTTCATCCACACTACTAGAATAAATGGGATTAGCGATATTTTTTAGCGACGTCAAAGAAAAACGTTGCTAATTTAGCGACTCCATGTAAAAATGTCTCTAGGCGTTGCTAATTGGCGACATTTAGCAATGTTTAGCGACTTTTATTCAGTTTTTAAAAGATTAGTCGCTATAAGTTTAATTTAGGTCGCTAAACGTCGCTATTGTATTTTATTTAGCGAGGTTTTTAGCGAAGTATATCTTTTGGACATTTAGCGACGTCATTAGCGACATCTTAAAATCGCTAATATATTTTATTTAGCGACGTTTAGCGACATTTTTAGTGACGTATATCTTTTTTACATTTAGTGACGTCATTAGCGACGTTTAGCGACATTTTTAGTGACGTATATCTTTTGGACATTTAGTGACGTCATTAGCGACGTTTAGCGATGCCATTAGCGACGTCATTAGCGAAGTCATTATTGACGTCTCTAAAACATTACTAAATTTTTTACTTAGGGCTGATTCCCCCTATTTCTTTTGATCTCTCCCTCCCAAATTTCAAACCCTACTACTCTGCTACTAAGCTACTGAGCTACTTGCTCCCTCCGGCGAGCCCCTCCGGCTCCTCCTTCCTCCCTCCGACGACCCCCCTCGCCCGCGTCCTCCCCCTCCGGCTCCCCTCCTCCCTCCGGCGCCCCCTCCTCCCTTCCAGCGTCCACTCCGCCCTCTCGGCGACCCCCTCTGGCCGTTTCCTCACGTCTCCGGCCGCGTCCCCTCCTTCCTCCGGCTCACCTTCTTCCTCCGGCTCCCCTCCTCGGTGAGCTCCTCTCTCTGTCTCCTTTCTCTATCTCTCTCTCTCTAACAAGATATGACACGACATGGTTGAATCCCAATTTAAGGTTACCAAAACCTTTGACAAATGTAATAAACTTCTATGTTTGGTGGTGATGGTTCCTCCGATCACCTTTAGCCTAAATGAGTGAGGTGGAAGAAATCCATCCTATCTGTTCGAATGAAAGCCAGGATAAAAAAAATGATGGTTCCTCCTATAGCCTTTTTTCCAACTTTGTCTAACATTTACATTCTATAGTAGAAAAGTTGAGAATTTATTTGTTCCTATATTGTAGTTTCATCAAAATTCAATAGGAGAAGTTATGTCATCGAAGTTATAAATAGACTATGGACCTGATCGATGAACAATTGGTCCTCTTGAAGAAATTATTATCTTTCTAGTAATTTATTAATTGTTGATTAGTGTGTGTGCATGGCTAGAGAATTTTTAATTTGATGTTATCCTAATTTTTATCAAACATCCTTATGCGAATCAACAATCCATATTCGAAAATCTAGGCTAAAAAAATTGGTGCTTCTCATCGAAAACATGGTGGAAAGCACATTGAGACCATAACTGGAGTTTATTATGTTTGATATTTGACTTTGTCCAAATGCTTAAAAGGAAAATTTATTATTAGTTTGATATTAGACTTGGTCCATACTTAAAAAAAATTTATTATTAAGTACATCTCCAATTTCATATTGGACTTGGCTCAGAAGAGAAAATTTGAGTTCGTAACAAACTCGAACACACATACACACCCTCATTCCCGTGTTCGTGTGTCCGTGTCAGTATTAGGGTTAGGGGAAACAAGAACGATGAGTAATGTTGAGAAGCTGGCTCAACAATAATTGACTTGATTTATTTCAAGTACAACATACAAGAGAGGCTAGGTGCCCCTTCCTAGATATTTCCTGAGATCTCCGACAAAAAATAATAAAAGCATAGGGCATCTTGACATTTACAATTGACCATTTTTGTCATCCGGGTGAAGCCTAGTTCTCCTGATGCATTTATGTGTGACGAATTATCCTAACTAAGTTAAATTATAGTTGTCTACTCACTTTTTATGTGTGACAACTTGTCCTAACTAAGTTCATAATCACACTGTATGCAATGATTTATAGGATACATAATGTATGTAATGATTTATAGGATACATACTATCATTTTTGCAGAAGCATCTAGAAATGGATATGAATTACTATCTGCGTCATCGTTCGTGGATGTACAACCGTCATCCTGATGACATATGCGGTTTGCGGGATAAATTCATTTAGGGTATACAGCAGTTCCTGCAGTTCACCAAGGCGTTCCCTCAGTACATGGACGGTACCAAAATTAAGTGTCCGTGTGTGAGATATCGTAACAGAAAATATCATCAAGAAGTGAAAGTCACATATTATTTGTACTCGAAGGGCTTCACGCCGAATTACTATCAGGAAATTTTCTGAAGATGATTGAAAATAAAATACTTTGCCTGTACAATGTAACTATATTTTGACAGTAGAATGTACTATTTTAACGAATATATGTATTATATTTTGACTGTAGAATGCTGTGAGATATGCATCACATTTTGACTGTAGAATGTTATATATTTTTTTTCTATATTCATCATATGTTGTTATCAGGTATGACAGAACGACGCGGAGGATTCGACAGGTCCCGAGGTAGACAGAGTGCTCCTCCGGTACTGCCTACTGTTGGTTCCGGATCATCGTCGTCCAGTATTCCAGTATATCGATCACTCACATCTCTCACTTTTGGGACGAGTAGTTCCAGGCGTGATATCTCCCTTGTCCAGCATTCCTCCTGCTGACGAAACCATGGGGACAGATGAGAATGTCGAGAAGGTCGTGCCCCACGTTGTTCCAACATCAGCAAGATCCTCCATGCGCACCTCTGGAGGAGACGAGAAGAGAGATTTGGGCCGACGGTACAAAGTAAGTCAATTAGATGGTTTAGCATAATATATATCGTGTATTTCTTTATTTATCGTATATTGACTTTTTCGATCAAAATAATTATCTCTGTATAGATATCGTCCATCGTCGGTTCAGAGACGCCTGGGCCAATTTCTGAGGAACAACTACGGTGGCCCTTGGATCAACTACCCTGAGACTCCGGAGGAGAGGAAGGCATTCTGATTTGCGCACTTCCAGGTAAAGTATATTAAATAAATTATCTAATTTATGCATATTATATAACTTATCTATGATGCTCACTTACGAAATTATTTATTGTAGCAAACGTATTTCTATCCTTCACACCGGGCCGAGTTGATCGAGTAGCTCTTTCCTACCATTCCCGCCAAGCTTATCCGAGATGCTCTGGATGACTAGAAGGCTCTTGATCGTGTTGGAAAATTGATCCAAGGTTGGATCATGCCTTAGCAGTGGACTGCGATGAGGGCTAGATTCGATGATCCGAGCTACAAGGAAAGGTCTGAGAAGGCCAAGGCGGTTAGGCAGAATGTTGCCAAGTGGTGTGGTGGCTCGATTCCAATGACGGAACATTTTTGTCGTTTGGTATATTTTTTCTTTTAAAATATATTATTTTAATATAAGTACCATAAAATGGTAGTAGAAAAAAATATTTAAGTTTAGTACTAAATAATATATTTTTAACAAGTGCAGAGGGGTGAGGATGCAAACATGGTGACCGTCTTCTTGGCCACCCATCGCAAGGACGAAAATCTCATTGATGAGAGGGTCTCGCAGACCTATGTAAGTATTACTTTACTTTGTGTTAATTTTAATATAACTTAGGCAATTATCGAGTTTTCAAACCTTTCTAGGCCGAGTATCTTAGGCTGCGTGAGCTGGCGACTGCTAGTGCACCTACACCAGGAGAGGCTGGTACTTCCTCACAGCCCACTCCAGCTCCGTCGGCGGACGACCTGTGGGTGACCGCAACTGGTGGTCTCCAGAGGGGTACATACTACGGTACGGGATCCTATGGCGCCCTGGTTGCGACGCGGTCATCTAGGGCCTCCCCGACAGCTATGCATTCCACACAGCCCTCACAGTCGTTGGCCAGAGTCCAGGAGGTCGTTGACCGTCAGATTGTGTCTCTCCGTGACGAGTTGCTACGAAGGATGGAGGATCAGCCCCGGTCCCAGTCGCAGGCGGACGATCCGACGCTCATCGCACGATTCGATTTGCTCGACCACATCATCAGGGAGCTCCGAGATTTGAAATGATATTAGAGCCTCGACAGACCGCAACATCACGGAGCTGCAGGTATCACAGCTATCGATGGATGAGAGGCTGACGATGATGCAGGATTCAATGGTTCATAGCAGTATGAGACTATTATCTACCATGGATTCTTACAACCAGCGACTCGCAGACTTGGAGCGGGTACGACCACCTAGTACGCCCACATCGACATAGACTCCACCGACGTCACTGCCTTCTCCATCGACATCGGTGTCGATTCCACGGGAGCAGTATGAGTTGTTCTTATCCTTCATGCACGCCGGTGGTCAGTCTCCTGCAGATCCGCAGTAGTATAGCTAGTTGCTGGATATTTGTATTTTTTGTATTATTTAGGATGAGATTGTATGGATATATATTTGACGTATTCTTTACGATGAGATTTGCTGGATGCTTTCTTTTCTTCAAATTTTATTATATTATTCATATTAAATATGCTATTTTCGGTGTTGAGTGTTCAACCCAAGGGGGTTGGCAAACCCAAAAATTTAACAGAGGGTTGCTCCGGTTCTATTTCTACAGATTGTGATTTAATAAACTGCAGGAATAATAGTTTGGAAACAATTCAGTATTCTTTTTTTTATTTTTTTTGTAAAATTAGCGACGTTTTTAGCGACGTTTAGCGACGTGTATACACGTCGCTAAATACGTCACTAATTAGCAACGTTAATACACGTCGCTAATGACGTCACTAAATATGTCGCTAAAAATATTATTGTACGTCGCAAATTGCTGACATGGCAGTATTGTCAGGTCATTAAAGATGTCGTTGTAACGTCGCTATATAAGTCGCTAATTAGCGACGTTTAGCGACCTTAATCAACGTCGCTAATTAGTGACGCTGCGTCGCTAAATGTCGCTAATTTAGTGACACATTTAAGTCGCTAAAAATGTCGTTATAGCGACGTTTAGCGACGTTTTTTCTTTCAGCGACGTGCTTTGTTTTGACTTCTTTAAAACGTCGCTAATTATGTCGCTAAAAGTGATTAGCGATATTTTTGGGTCATTTAGCGACGTTTTGTAACGTCGCTAATTTGACTTTTTCTGGTAGTGCCATCATTGTTTGTGTTGTGCATTATAAGTACTAAACAAGCGTACCTTTGTCCATCTCGTTTAACTACAGTGTCGGTGATAGCGATATTCTTAAAAGCATGCATTTGTTAGTAACTAGGTTTATGATAACCCTAGTTAGTTAATTATAGCAAGCCGTAGGCATGTTTGGCCGTGGAATAAATGTTCGTCTATTCGTTTAGCTCGCCCTTTTAATTTATTCTTTCGGCACATGGTTAGGGTGCTAAGTTCTGCTCGGGTAAAGGTCTGCAACCCCGATCCTTATTTGGTTTAAGGGTTGTAGTCCCGATCTAGAATAGTTCATATGCTCTCTTGTTGCTCGTCGCCTTACTTTTATTTTTGCACTTACTATCAGTTCTTCAAGTATTATTTTGAGACAAGTACATTAGTACCGTACAAATCTCGGTCAGCATTTATTTTCATATATGGTCTCTTTTGCTTATGTTGTGTTGTGTTTGGCCTATCACCTCAAGCTTCTTTGTGGTACTTGTTGCTTGGGGTTCTGACCCTACTGGTTTTGCGTGGCCAGATTACCCCGAGGTAACCCAGGATCCACCGTACTTCCAGTAAGATGGCTCAAACTCGTAGGACTGTGGCCGAAGCTCGCGAGTAAGTTTTTTTCTTCCATCCCTCGTCTTGATTTCTTCTTTTTGTGGTATTTTAACAAGAGGCAGTGTTAGCCCCTTATTTTAAGATCACTTCTCTGATTATGGTCAATATGATGTATATATTAGACCATGGTTGGTATATTGATCATGTATATTTAAACTCTGCTAGTGTTGTATTTTGTATTCACTAGATTCATGATCATATGTGACATATAATTTAGGATGTCTTTTTACTTTCATGTATGATATACTCTTGAACTTGTATTGTTGGATTGAGATAATAGATTTGTCGGCCTTAGGACTGACGTCATAGCATGCTAGAGTTCATCCATCTGTCTTCTAGATAACCTTAACACATTGCGGCTTACTTCGGTATTCTGCAAGCTGCGGTTGGCCATGTCAGTTCCCATATATCCAGTATTCTGGGAACAGGGCGTGCAAGGTTTTATTGGTGGCCTAAGCAAGTATATTTTTCAGACTTGTGGGAGGACTCATCTTGTTAGAATCTTAATCCTCTACTTATATATGATTGAACTCTACTTGTAACCTATACTTCTCGCCCTCCTTGAACTTCAAGTTTGCTTGATATGATTGTACCATTCTTGTCCTTTGTTGTTATTCTTGTTTCCTTATCCTTCAGAGATACTTCACCTACTCCTCCTTCTGAAGGCTCTGTTGCGCCTATATCGAATCTAGTAACAGGCCAGAATTAGACCCTACCACTAAGTCAGGTGCCAGCATCGTCCCGTCACCCACTTGCAACTCAAATTTCTTCTGTCCAGTTAGTTCCTCCAGCAGAGCCAGTTCCACCCATGCAGCCGGCACAGTTTGACCCGAGTGTCCTTATCGCGATGATGAAAGACATGATAGAGTCATATCGGGAGCACAATTGTACCATCCAGTAGAGTATTTAGACGTTTTTAGAACTCAACAGGCATAGTTCGCAAGGACATTAGTATATAGTCAAGGAGACCACATCAACAACTGAGGGTCGTAAGAGAAGTCGTGCACCCACGTCAGGCTCTTCATTTTAGCATCCATCACCAGTATCAGCTTATAGTCATTTGTATCATTACCCGGAGACTCTAGTCGTATGTTCCTTTAGCGGGAAGGCAGGATACACTTGTGTGACATATCAGAGGGCTGATCATCTATGCCTTTTATGTTGAGCAATCGATCATATGATTGCTTCTTGCCCACGACTATCACCCGGACGACGAGGAGTGCCCCAGACCTCGATACCAAAATATCACCCGCAATAGCACCCGACAGAACCAAAAGGGTATACCTACTGTGGGATGATGAGGCATTTTAGATCATATTATTGGGAGGCAAATGGGCAATGTTCTCACTGTTCAGCTATAGGTCATACATTTAGAAATTGTCCAAAATTATCGCCTCAAGAACGACGAACTAAGCCCGGCATGCCATCTCAGACATTTTTATTACCTCGATTATCAAAACCTGTAGTGGTAGACCAAGATGAGCCAATACTAATAGTACAGTCGTTAGAGCAGCAGCCTATACTATCTCGAACTCAGAGGGTCAGGCAGCACAGAGTACAGTTGTATGTGCAGTTTCAGGAGAAGTTTCAGTATCCCACCCAGCATGAGGATAGTACTTCAAGGGTTGCGGGTAGCATCTTCATTTATCTCAGGTATGTTATTTTAGCTAGCCATGTGTTGGTATTTTATCTTGGGTTCTTGTCGATAGCCTTGTATTCCACCATGTCTGGAGTGCAATGGTTAGCTCGACTTATTCGTCGAGTAGAGGCGAGTTTCTCATCCAACTCTTCTGCCTGCGTATCTCGTCATACGTAATGTCTACCATGTGTCCCGACTGTGAAGGTATGTCTTGGATTAGTCATGTCCTCGGTATAGTCGTTGGTACCGACTTACTACTAGGCTTGGCCTTTTTATATTTTGTGAGTCATCAGAGGCAAGCGAGGATGAGTTCCTATTTGACTGACTCGGGAGTATATGTATCCATATGCCTCTATTTTCCTGTGTGTTACTTTTGGGCATTTATTCATTAGTTACTTCTGCAGCTATTTTTCTATTTTACTTATTTTCTTAGTGTAATCATTTGAATTGTGATTTAATTTCTTGAGCTTTCTCGTGTGTTCCAGCTTGACAAGGCTTGGTGAAATTTTGATGGCAAAATTTTTCTGAGGGTAAAGATGTCACACCCAATTACAGATTTAGTATTTCTTGAATTTCTAGAATTTAATTTTTCTTGATCTTGATGATGTGTTTCCTATTGTATTTGATATGTTTGGTTCATGTCATTTTTATTATTGTTCTATTTTCTATTGTTGAGAGAGGCTACCCGAGACTAGTAGAATATTCATTGGCATTGTCATTGACCCGATTTAGGACCTGCATGTACAATGGACACTTGGTTCGGTTCATTTTGGGTAAACCCATGACTAAACCCTCTTTTTCTCTCTTAGTATATATATGGCTTTTCTCTCTCCTATATTTCTTCTTATTCATTTTATTTTCTCCTTCCTCATCTCCCTCAAGCTTCCCCTAAACCCTAACCCTTAGGGAAGTTGCTGCGACTTGGACCATGAGATATTGAGGCTCGTAGCCACCTAAGGAAAGTACATCTTGCTCAATGATAAAGTTATAAAATTTTGGATTATTATATATGTTGTTGTTTTAAAAATATATTTGATGGAAAATATTCCCCTTGAGTTGTTGATCATGTTTAATTCATGGAGTTTTGGATTTCTGATGTATATATTTTTGTAGATCTGAGTTTTAAGTTTAGGGTTTTTATGTGTTCCATGAGTTTTTCTTGGTTTTGATCTACTAAAATTTAGTTTTTCTAAAAAATAGTTGTTCCTTATGTTAGAGCATTTTATTTCGAGCATTTTGACTTTTGATTCACTTAATTTGGATTTAAAATAAAGTTTTTATGAAGAAAATAATTTTTTGGTTTTGGAGCTTTTAGGCCATGGCTAAACTTTCTATTGGAGAAGATGAAGTCTTCATGCGGCCAGCGAGCTATGCGGCCAAGATTGCCATCCGGTCCGAGAGGGTTATGCGGCCTGAACTCTTGACACATACTGACAGATGTGTCTATCTTGTTGGACGAATGACAGCTTATTTTTACAAGTGCCCTTGAACTCCTTGTGTTTTTACTCGCTGAACGAATGAAGCTAAGTCCAAAAATAAGTCCATACGGCCAGTGGGTGCATACGGCCAGAGATTCCATGCAGCTAGTGGGTGCATACGGCCAAAGAGTCCATGCGGCCAGTGGGCATATGCGGCCAGGAATCCTTGTGTGTATTTTGTGTTCCCTGTTGTTATGTTCTCTCTGTAATTCCTTTTAATGATTATTGTTGTGTGCTTCCTTATGTTGATACAAGTTTATGTTACCAGACCAGTTTCTGTACAAGTTCACCATCCTCACGAAACCATGGAATATATGTATACAAAATCCATTGCATTTGGCATTAGGGAATCAAGTGTGAGTTTTGCCCAATGTATATAGTTTTCGTAGATAAAAAAACTCGTGAATAGCTCGTACTCGTGATTCGTCATTTTGGGGAGTTCTCAAGTCTCCTTGACTAGAGAATTAAAATAAGTTATTAATGATTAAATAAGATAATATTTACCTAGATCATTGGGAGGGAAGAATATTATGCTACCGGCTATCCCGATCCCCAAGGGTCCCATGCGGCATGGACAACCCTTCTAGGAAAGGGCTCCATGACTGACCAAGTTTACGCGTGCTGCGGTACTACAAGTGATTGATTTTTTATTTCAGTATATGCATTCCAGTATAAGTTCCAGTTATGTTTCAGTTTCAGTTATGTTACAAGACCATTTACCAATAAGTTTATATTTACAAATCAGTTTCACTTGCAAAACCTCTTTATGTTTATAAAAAATTAGTTTCACTTACAAAATATCCTTATATTTACAAAGAAATTTAGTTCCATTTTATAAAACACTTTTTGGTTATAAAACCAATCTCATTTACAAAAATTTACTTATATCTTCAAAAGCCAGTTTATGCTTACATTATGTTGTGTTATGCTATCAGTTATCTTCTTTAGTTCTTTATCCATCATTATTTGTGTTATGAATTATTTCTTTAGTTCTTTACTTATATCTTCAAAAGCCAGTTTATGCTTATAAGTACATTATAAGTACCCTTGGCCATCCAGGTTGACTACAGTGCCGGTGGTAGCGATATTCTTTAAAGCATGCATTTGTTAGTAACTAGGTTTGTGATAACCCTAATTAGTTAATTATAGTAAGCCGTAGGCATGCTTGGCCATAGAATGAATATTTGTCTATTCGTTTAGCTCTTTCTTTTAATTTATTCTTTTAGCGCATGGTTAGGGTGCTACGTTCTTCTCGGGTGAAGGTTTGCAACTTCGGTCCTTGTTTGGTTTAAGGGTTGTAGTCCCGATCCAGAGTAGTTCCTATACTCTCTTGCCGCTCGTCGCCTTACTTTTATTTCTACAATACTATCAGTTCTTCCAGTATTATTTTGAGACAAGTACATTACCGTACAAGTCTCGGTCAGCATTTATTTTCATATATGGTCCCTTTTGCTTACGCTGTGTTGTGTTTGGCCTATCACCTCGAGCTTTATTGTAGTACTTGTTGCTTGGGGTTCTGACCCCACTCATTTTGTATGGCCAGATTACCCCGAGGAGACCCTGGATCCATCATACTTCCAGCAAGATGGCTCACACTCGTAGGACTGCGACCGAAGCTCGCGAGTGGGTTTCATTCTTCTACCCCTCGTCTTGATTTTTTCTTTTTGTGGTGTTTAGCAAGAGGCAGAGTTAGCCCCTTATTTTGAGATCACTTCTCTGACTGCGATCAATATTATGTATATATTAGACCATGACTGGTATATTGATCTTGTATATTTAAACTCTGCTAGTGCAATATTTTGTATTCACTAGCTTCATGATCATATGTGACATATAATTTGGGATGCCTTTTTTACTTTCATATATGATACACTCTTGTACTTGTGTTGCTGTATTGAGATAATAGGATTTGTTGGCCTTAGGACTGATGTCATAGCATCCTATAGTTCATTCATCTGTCTTCTAGACCACCTTAACATATTGCGGCTTACTTCGGTATTCTTCAAGGTACGGTTGGCCATGTCAGTCCCTGTATTTACCCAGTATTCTGAGAGCGGAGCATGATATTCAGGTTATTCAAATTACTCTTTTCAATACAATGACTTCCACGCGGATAGCTGCAATCGAGGATAGTTATTTTATATGAACAGAAGGTCACTAACATAGCTATAAAGACACATAATGGCATTCATAATTTTGCTACCTACCACAAGTGATGGCCGATACACCCTGATAGGCTACGACTTACCAGGTATTATGTCGCTTCCCTGGCTAGATACCCATGTTAAGTCGTCCGTATTCACATGGTTCCTCCTAGGCCGGTAAGATCCCAGTGCCCCGTCGGTCGTTCAAGGAGTGCATATACCTCGTGCATGAGATGTCTGTGACCATGCATGTTATTAACTTATCTTATTTATAAATACTATTCTATTTTCTCTTCTTTATCTGTGCAATGTCGATGGTCGTAGACGCAGGTAGGCCATTACATGCTACAAGTCATTCCGAACGATTCTTGGATTATCGATTGGGTTGGCAGTGCTCTATACGGCACGGGTTGCGAGCCTCGCTACACGTCCCCAACATACCCGTATATAATATTTTCTCATACTTTTATTCTTTCTTATCATTTCTTACAATCTTTTCTTTATGTAGTTTCCCGGTACGATAACCGCCTTAGCAACCTTATGGTCCTGAAGTCTTTCCATATTTTCTATTACTTTGCTCGAAACTACTATTTTGATAGTCTTTCTGCCTCAATAGAGTGAATCATTTCAAGTGAAGTACTTTCACCAGTGGTATAATCTAAGTGAAGTGTACTGCAGCAGTATGCAGAATAATACTACTGAGTCGTAAGGTAAATCTCTACTCGTATAATAAAATTCTTAAAGAAAACTCTACTCGCACGAACGAACACATAAAGTTTTTATCTTCTAACAACAGGTTAGATTCCATATTCTATGTAAGTGATACAAGATGGGATTATTTCCTTAGCTAGGTGTGTTGAATTCATTTATTAGCATGCAATGGTTATCTCCTAGTGATCTAGCATGTATAGTACATATTTTTAGTTATACAGGCTAAGAAAAGACAGGTTCATCGTAACCACCCACATTAGCGATGATTCGCATCGATCGAGCGAGACTCCGAGCATGTCTTTGAAAGTCTAAGTCTGGACCTCTGAAGGGCTAAGTCTGAATTTCTTTGCATCAAGCGAGTCTTCTCGCCAAGTTAGGCGGGATGGTTCATCGCACTTGCGCAGTTTGAATTGGCTCTCTACATTGATGATGAGAGGGTCATTATATTATACACCACTCAGAATAAGTATCATCCTCGAGACTCCTGAAAGAAAATTGTTCTATCATACACTATCAAATCTAACTCCAAAATATTACTCCGTAACAATAGATCCGTTCAAACAAAACTTCCTATTTGTTTTCCATATTTTGTATCACATGTATATTTAGGTTGGTTTCATTGAATGACTCTATCACATAATCTAAGATAATTATGTCTACTCAATTGTTGTGTCATATGACTCAGTATTTATTATGCCTTAGCGCAGAATATATATCGCTTAACATAGGATACGTTAATCAACCATGTACGATAATCTAAGGATGAGTCTATCTTATCTAAATTATTATACTCCTATAAGCGTATCTAAATATATTCACTTGCAACTGCATTCGAGTTCCACATATCACTGAGTCTGGATCATACACGTATTTCAAGCATCCCTAAAATATATATATTTCAAACAAGCTTAGCGATAGCGGAGTCTTTATGCTCGAGTTTAGCATATCACTCAGTCTGGATCTTGTACACATTTAAAGGCATTCCCCAAATATATGTATTTTAACCAAACTTAGTGATAGCAAAGTTAGACAAGCTACTCGGGATAATCTAAATTTTGAATCGCCGATCGCTTCACTATTGTCTACTTCAATCCCCGAGCAACAATATTTTGTTGAGTTATTCACGTACGTTCATATCATATTCACAATTACAATCTTTTATCTGACTCAAAACCAAGTATTTCACTACCATGAAGTATGATCTATCTGATCTACCGACTAGTGTCCAAGTTCTATCGTCCATTCCATTCGTGTCAAACATAACTTCACTAGCACATACTTACCGCTCCAAGCCAAACTCTAAGTTGTTGCCCAAATTCTATGGCTTGCCCAAGCAATACTCTAAAGTCAGTAACACAAGTTCTTTCACTCGGCATAGGGTCATATACCTAACTGCTAGGTTGGCTCACAATATCATAGGTACAGTACTAGTTCATGATTGTCGTCGTGCAAATTCGTTGCACGATGCTAAACCCCAATTCCTAAGGTCAAAATATTGTTCGTTCATATAGGGTATTCTATCCAAGCTCGCTTCACTCAGATTTTTAAACAGTAGCAATCATCCTACTCACATTCACATTATTTAGTTCAAGGGGTTCGAGTCCATTTCAACAAAGTTGTACCTAAGACACATTTATTCAGCTAAATCTTCGAAATATCATATTGTACATCAAACCTAATAATTCACATAGTCTATCTCCTCAAATATGTTTGATAGAATCTACATATCCATTTTTTCCTTTGTCTAGACCACCAAGTCATGATTCAATTTCTAAATATTACATATAAATCATAAACTCAAAGTCGCCCAACATAATTCACATATCCGTTCATAAAACCATCAAGCGTCTTACTTCGCGTTCTAGACTAACTCATCTTCGAAAACTTTTGATTCAATTGTATACTCAAACTCGCCTTATCGCATTGAAGCACAAGTCAAATATAATCCCCCAATTATCATGTCCTAATCTCCTGCAAGTTTGATCGTCCCCGTTGGACGTAATGTTATCACGCCAACGCTCCTACAGAATAATTGCCCTAATTCGGGCGTGATGTATGTGCGAGCCTGGAGTTGCGCTCATACAAGATAAGAACGTCAAATATTATGGTTATCATCAAAATGACCAAGACACCTTATCATTACACTTTGTTTCATCCAAGTTATATATTAATCCATCAAGTCGCATTCATCTAATAACCGCTCATGCCATGATCATAATTTACCTAGCCAAATTATCCAACTTTAATGTTACCGTTCGATCAATCTGTAGTCTACCTCTTGCATTCCTCAAATAACTAAGTTTAAATCCTCTAACCAAAGTATATTCACCCTTGTTATGTATTATTTTATCGAATTCGTCTGTATAATTATCGAACATGTTAGGCCTTGATCTCTGACGAGTTCGATCATCTCTGCTGGACGTAAAATCACCATGCTAATGCTCCCACAGAATAATCATTCTCATTCGAGCCTGATGTCGAGTTCTATCTTTCGAACTAGATTCAAGATCGTTCATCCAAATTCAAGATTAAGTCTGTTATCGCCTACCTCAATTATCGAACCATAAATTATTTAACTTATATCAATCCGTGCTATCTTCCAACTATGGATATCGTATCAACTCTTAAAAATTTGAATCCATAGTATCTGTATTCAAGCTAAATTCTATCCAGTGATGTCCAACTAAATCCAAAATTTCCATGTGCTCTATCGTCCATCGTGCTAACTTCGATCGCATCTTCGAGTATTCAATCTCAAACTCAAGTTTCAATCTATTTGATTCAATTCAAAATTGTATGTACGATCCACTAAGTATTTTTGACCAAGTTATTAATTTTATTACTCTAAATCCTTATTCGATATAAGCCTTATCACTTAACACATTCTCAATCATTTGAACCAAATCTCGCACGAGAACTTTGAATTCACTACTAGCTAAGCATTACTTATACTAAGGCTTTGCTCAATCACGTCGCTTGTTGATAAACTTATTTGCTATCCCGAATTATCAGTTCACTCGAATATTTCTCAGACGATCCATATACCACTCAGGGTTTGATCTACTCGACAAATCCTCAAAACTCACTCTATCCTCAAATCGCTTATTCGTTCCTAAGCTATCGCATACAGAACTCAAGAAATTAGTCATCCAAATAAGTCATCAATCGTATTCGTACCGCTTACTCGCATATTACATTCATTCCGTAGAACTCCAGTACGATCCCTATGCGTCACCTCGATAATCTTCATCTCGTATATACCTCTATTGATAGTCATCGAAGTAAACCATATTTTTGACTTATACTTACCGACACGAATAACCGTTCGAACTATTTCTCAAATTTTGAGCACGATCCTCTATATTCGCCTTAGCGATATACCGATAATATCTCTATCAATTGCCATTCTAAGTCCGACTTATCCTTGTCTGAATGATCTAAGTCTGACTTATCCTTATTCAAATATTGCTCGTAACTTGCTCGTATCAAAGGGTCTAGACATGTGATACTCAACACAACTTAGCCAAAAGATTGTGTGCATAGTTATCCCATCCGAACGATATTCTAGTTTCGCATGTTAACACGCTTAGCATTTTTGTAAGGCTTTTTTGGTTCGCACATAACTTGAAAATACTTAGCATGAGTCTATTCCCATGAAGTCCGACACAGTTTGGCATAAAGGCCTTCATATAACTATCTCGTACAACCAATCATTCGCATAAACTTTTGAAAATAGTTAGACTCATTATACGAAACATCCCGTTGGAACATTGAGAGAGAGCGTACACCTCTTTACCTATGAACGATCTTTCAAACTGAGAGAATTAATACAAAGTCCAAGGATACAAAGTCGTGCACTGATACCAAAATGTCATGCCCCCGGCCCGACAAAGCCAAAACCTCCTCACTTTGGCGTGATGCCGTGCGAGCCTGAGTTGCATTCGAGCAAGGCCAGGTCCGAACATGCGTTTGATAACTATTTTGCAAAGTCGTCATAGCGGAAGCAAAGTATAAATACAAGTATGATACAAAAACAAGCTATTTATTGATAATAAAATAATGTTACAAGCAGCGCTAGACAAAGATTATAAGTCGCTCAAGCTCTCTCTCTCTCTCTCTCTCTCTCTCTCTCAGTAATAAAGCGTGCTAAGCATCTTATAATATGGAATGATACATAGGCGATGTTCCAATAGATTATGTCATGTATATGGTACTTTAGCTCCTACCGCAATGCTCCGAGGTTCCATAGTTAGCTCCATGCCTTAGCGCAAACGAGAGGATACTCCGTACCGAACAAGATTCTCCCATAACCTACAAGTAATATGGTGGGTTAGCAGTACATTAAATGCACTGGTGGGGAGACTTCCCGTCCACTTAATAAATCCAAACACGTTCATTTATTTACATGCACCATCTATTATGTTGTCTTTTTAGTCTTGCCTTAGGATCAGTTTTATGGAATATGATATAAAGCCTAACTCTTATTACAGTACGTAGTACAATATAAGAGTAACACAGTAAAACTTATCAATTGCCATTCGTTATTCCCTTTCCAAAGTAAACCATGTTAACCAACATAAAATATATAAATCAAAAACTAAAGGATACACATACACAATATAGTGTTACGAATGTGTTTCTTTCTCAGGTGCATGATGTTACTCATGTTATTTAGGTTATTTAAATTAATCATTTTAATACAATAACTCGCACGCGGGTAGCCACAATCGAGCCAACTTAATCTATATGAATTGAAGGTCACTGGTATAGCCATAAAGGACACATAATGGCATTCATAATTTTGCTACCTACCACAAGTGATGGCTGGTACACCCTGATAGGCTACGACTTATCGGGTATTACGTCACTTCCATGGCCAGACCCCCATGGCAGGTCGCACGTGATCCCATGATTCCTCCCAGGCTGGTACGATCCAAATGCACCGACGATCGTCCGAGGAATCTATATGTTCATGAGTTGTCTGTGACCATGCATGTTATTAACTTCTCTTTTCTCAGTATAATTTAGTTATTTTCTTTTCTCTTCTTTATCTGTGCAACGGTTATGGTTATAGATTCAGGTAGCCATTACCCGCTACAAGCCATCCCGAGCGATTCTTGGATTATTGACTGGGTTGGCAGTGCTCCATGCAGTGCGGGTAGCGAGCCCCGCTACACGTTATTGACATACCCATCTATATTATTTTCTCACATTTTCATTCTTTCTTATCTTTTCTTATAAACTTTTCTTTATGCAGTTTTCGGTACATGAACTGTCTTAGCGACCTTATGGTCCCAAAGCCTTTCCATATTTTTTATTACTTGGCTCGGAACGACTATTTTGATAGTCTTTCCGCCTCAACAAAGTGAATCATTTCAAGTGTAGTATTTTAACTAGTGGAATAATCTAAGTGAAGTTTATTACAGTAGTGCACAGAATAACACTACTAAGGCATAAGAAAAATCTATAGTCGTATAATTAAACACATAAGATAAACTCTATTCGCACGAACGAACACATATAAAGTTTCTATCTTCTAGCAACAGGTTAGATTCCATGTTCTATGCAAGTGATACAAGATGGGATTATTTTCTTAGCTAGGTGCATTAAATTCATTTATTAGCATCCAATGGTTATCGCCTAGCGATCTAGCATTTATTGCCTATATTTTTAGCTATGCAGGTTAAGAAAAGACATGTTCATCGTAGCCACCCACCTTAGCGATGATTCGCTCGGCCGAGTGAGACTTTGAGTGTGCCTTTGAAAGTCTAAGTATGAAGTTCTGAAAGGCCAGTCTGAATTTCTTTACTTCAAGCGAGTCTTCTCGCCGAGCTAGGCGGGACGGTTCATCACACTTGTGCCATTTAAATCATCTATTCGCATTAACGCAGAGCAGATCTTTACAATAAGTAGTATCATAGCTCTCAGGTTTACGAGAGGGAAGGTCCAGCCTAATCAATGAATCAGACACACGTATGATAACCCTTACAGAGGGAACTAGGCAATTTAGAAGCCAAGGATGGAGGATCTGCTAAAGTGTAAGGACTTGCATGGTCCATTAGAGGGCAACAATGCCAAGACGATAGATAAAGATGTTAAAGATTAAAAATGACTAGATCAAAAGGCCGTTAGATTCATCCTCCAATGGCTAGAAATTTAGTATTTTACCACGTGTCCATGGAGTATTCCACAAAAGCATTATAGGTGAAGATGCATTCGTTGTACGAAAGGAAGACGGCTGGCAACAAGACATTTCTTATTCGCCAACTCGTTAACTCAAAGTACACGAAGGGTGCCCTAATGGCACAATATCTGAACGAGGTTTAGGGTATCATCAATCAGCTGTCTGTGATGAAGATGGTGATTGATGATGAGCTTCAGGCCATTTCTGCTTTTGAGTTCTCTATCGAAAAGTTGGGAGACGTTGGTAGTATCGGTGAACAACTCCACCCCTAACAAAGTTATCACGATGGAGTAAGTCAAAAGTAATTTGTTGAATGAGGAGGTCTAGCGTAAGCAAGTAGGATCGTTGTAGGAGTCCACTCTGATGGCTTCCAATGGGAAGGGAATACCCAAGTTACATGGAAGGACATCGGGCAATTTTTTGGATCTTGTGACTATGGACTTCAAGGAGGGTTGCTATTACTGTGACAAAAGGAGTCATATCAAGAGGAACAACATGAAGCTCAAAGCTGAGAAGGCCAAAGGCAAGGACGATTAGGAAGATCTCATGACATTGGAAGATATCATCATCGCAGCAACCGACGTAGAGAAACCTTGTGACATGTGTCATGATGGTGATTGGATTATGGACACGGGAGATTCGTATCTCGCTACCCCATATAGAAGGATCTTTACGTTAAACTATGCATCAGGTTTAGACGTGTGAAAATGGACAATTAGAGGACGGCTGCAGTTGTAGGCATCGATGATGTCCACTTGATAACAGAGCTTGGTGAGAAGCTCATTCGCAAGGGTATACGATATATACCAAGTCTACGCTATAACTTGGTTTCGGTAGGAAGGATGATGAATAATGTCTGTAGTAGTTTGTTTGGGGACAAAGATTGGACGCTTACGAAGGGTTCCCAATAGCTATCTCGAGGAGATTTATGTTATGGAATGTTCATGCTCAAGCCGCTGAGCTGTTCAAACAGGCCAAAGACATTGGATAGAGGCTCGAGGAGTATTCAACAGGAGGTGAATCATCAAAAAATTGCTGAGGAGGGCCTTTGAGATACTTTAAGGATTATAGAGGTTCCAGTTAAGCAAGACAAAGTGACGAATGGTGATGAGCCAAAGATTGAGGGTCAGTCTGTCAGTTCCATGATTCGGTCGGTCTCCAGGTGGGGGTTGCTCCACGAATCTATTTTTGTTGATGGGTGGTTTGTCAAAGCTTTGTGGAGCGACATCGGCTTCAGCAGTTCTATGCCAGGAAGGAGATCAAGGTGTGCAGCAAACTCAATCTGAGGTAGTGCATCTCCATTCACACAGTTTTGGTAGAGCTGTGGGTTATCGAAGACGTGCACAATGCATGATGTTCTTCTTGAGGATGCATGTGTATGAGGGAGCTTTAGTGGCAAAAAATGAAGGTAGGCAGGTTCATGAGTTTGTATCTCAGTAGAACCGCACTGTCCGCTTGGTTGGGCATGCCGTGGGTGAAGAAGCTCCTCGGAATGGTAGCATGTTCCAGTATAAGACAGAAGTAGGGGACAGGTAGCTGAGGTTTGCAGTGAGGCTGATCATCATAGACTACTGTCTTGACGTATCATCGATATCTACAGGATCACAGTAGTACAGGAGGTGTTATATATGGCAGCTAGTATCGACGTGACGGTCGAGGAGCTGGAGACGATAGAAGATACAAAGCAGCTCGGGGGATCAGAGATCATTGGCATAAGGTATCACGACCTGTACCCAGATATGAGGGCACGAGCATATGAGAAATATCCAGCCTACACCGTAGCATTGATGGTAGAACGTTGTCTAGGTCAACAATACTGTCTATCCATCCTACACAATAATATATGTAACTTGTCAATGATATCTCAACTCCATACGTAGGACAAGATGATAATATATATATAATGGTAATCAATAATCAATCATAAACTGCTAGAAGGAAGATGATGGCACATGTCAAGACCCGCGCCCGGATGATCGGGGCACGAGTACTTGGGTACGTCCAGCATATGTCGCAGCATCGACGGTAGAACGTTGTCTAGGTCATCAATATCTAGAAATCAATCATACTAATATAACTAGTGCTATCATGTACTCAATCACAATAATCTAAAGGCTGAATGAATAAGAAAGATAAACCAAATAATATTCTAAAGGAATAAAACTAGACATAATATAGAAAAAGAAGCACTAGCCTAGATCTCTATAATTATCACCTCAAGGTCCATAACGTAAGAGTAGTCTTGTCTATAGCATCACTATAAAATCTCGAAATGTAGAGCACAACAATCACTGAAAAATATTATCTAGTCAGGATTGGAGCGAAGATACCTCTAACATCAGTTTTAATTATATTGATAAAGACTATAAAACAGTGAGTAATAATAATAAATGATGGGGTAATAATACTAAAAATATAAGAAAATAAGTAAAGCATATAAGCATATCTCAGAAAAATAATGAGCAGAGAATAAGTAGGTGAATATCAGTCTCATCAAATTTAGCCATTTTTTGCTCAAAAACCGCTTACCATACCATACAGGATGGGAAGGATAGAGGGAGAGGAGGCCCCTGTTAGCCCCCGCGGCATATATTTAGGGTCCGGTCTCCGCGCGCGGGGGCGTTCTTTGCCGCGGGCGGGCTCTATAGACTGGAATAGATGAATAAAATAAACTATCTAAGTGTTTGAAATATTAGTTTATTATGTGATCGACTTCAGATCTGGATCAGGCTTGCTATAAATGATTAATTATGATATATGTAAGGTCAGGCTAACCATACGTAAGATGTAAGGTTAGCTATGATGTTGGAAGGGTCAGGCTAATCATAGATAGCATAATTACTTATTAAATATAAGTAATATTACATGCAACTTGTCTGCAGGGATAGGGATAGGGATAGGCAATATGTTACATATAATTATGTGATTACTTTGTGTAGATTGATAACTGTTCCAACTGCCAAGTTCAAGTTTCTTGCACAATAGAAAAGAATAAAGTGTTAACCAATTTGTCTCCCCCCTGTTATTGTCTTGCGCCTATAAAATTACGTAGTAGGCCCTTCTTGACAGTGATGCATAATTATAATCATATATATCCTACTTTGCTTCTTCTATATGACTTCAAATATAGATTACCTAGCCAACTAATTGTCAGCTTCTTCTTTAGAGAATCATATTGTATATAATGATTTATAGGATACATACTGTCATTTTTGCATAAGTATCTAGAAATGGATATGAATTACTATCTGTGTCATCGTTCATGGATATATAACCGTCATCCTGATGACATATACGGTGTGTGGGATAAATTCATTGAGGGTGTACAGCAGTTCCTGTAGTTCGCCAAGGCGTTCCCTCAGTATATGGACGGTACCAAAATTAAGTGTCCGTGTGTGAGATATCGCAACAGAAAATATCATCCAGAAGTGGAAGTCACATATCATTTGTACTCGAAAGGCTTCACGCCGAATTACTATCAGTGGACCGCGCACGGAGAACTTGTGTCTCTAGCATCAGAGTCGGAACCTTATGTGGAGCCGTATATGGATGTCCACGACCACGATGCTTACGACGATGGGTGGGTGAACATGGTTTTTGATGCGACGGAGCCTAGTTTCAATCCGGACAATTATGATACGGCGGGACCTAGTTTCAATTCGGACAATTATGATGCAGCTGAGGAGGCACCGAATGCCGATACTGTAAAGTTTATGGAGTTGCTGTAGAATGTAAGGACTCCACTATATCCTGGTTGTGAGGATCATTCACCATTGGAGGTGGTTACAAGATTATTGAGCATCAAGTCCGATTTTAACATGTCGCAAGAATGCTATAATCGACTGATCGATTTGATTATAGAAATCTTGCCCGAGGGTACAAAGTTGCCTAAAGACTTCTATCGATCCAAGAGGATGGTGAGATCTCTCTGGATGAGATATAAGAAAATTGATGCATGTCGCAAGGGGTATATGTTATACTACAAAGATGACAAGGATAAAGATGCGTACCAATTCTGTGGTGCTGATCGCTACAAGGCCACTGGTAGAGAAAAGTATGTCGGTGCAAGAAAGCCTACCGATTTGACGCACTACTTGCCTTTGACGCCGCGATTACAGCGGTTGTTTATGGTTAAGGAGACTGCAGAAAACATGACTTGGCACAGGAGGAAACAGATCGAAGGAGTATTGGATCATCCATCCGATGGAGAAGTATGGAAGCACTTTGATCGAGAGTATCCACATTTTGCTTCAGATCCGCGTAGTATCAGATTGGAGCTCTCCTCTGGCGGTTTTACCCCATTCGAACTTTCGGGCTCCTAGTATTCATGTTGGCTTATGATCGTCACTCCGTATAATCTACCGCCTTGGATGTGCATGAAGACTCCGTATATGTTCCTAACCGTTATTATTCCGGGTCCGAACAATCCAAAGAAGAACATCGATGTGTATTTATAGCCTATGATAGATGAGTTGAATCAACTGTGGAAAGTAGGTGCCAACACCTACGATGTTTCTAGAAACCAAAATTTTCAGATGTGGGCAGCACTTATGTGGCCCATCAATGACTTTTCGGCCTATGGAATATTATCAGGATGGAGCACCCATGGTCGTCTCTCATGTCCGTATTACATGGACCGTACTAAGGTTTTCCGTTTGAAATAAGAAGGCAAACCGTGCTTCTTCGATTGTCATCGACAATTTCTGCCAAAGGATCATACGTACCGGAGGAACAGGAATACTTTTCGTGCGGGCGTTGTGGAGAAGGCCAATCCACCGCCAAGGTGGCCCGAATAAATAATATGGGAAGAGATAAAAGATTTACCAAGTGCTATCGAAGAGCCTGCTAAGGGGTACAAGTGTGACAAATTTGGTCGCACCCATAACTGGACGAAGAGGAGTATATTCTGGGATCTGCCATATTAGAGTACCAATCTGATCAGACATAACCTTGATGTCATACATATCGAGAAGAATGTGTTTGATAACATAATTAATACTGTAATGGAGGTAAAAGGGAAGAAGAAAGATAATTCGAAGGCCAGGTTGGACGTAGAAGAAATATGTAGACGTCCTGCGTTGTATTTGATAGAGGATGGAAATGGAAAGTTAAAGCAACCTAAGTCAGTTTTCTCACTGGAGAAAGAGGATAAAGGGAGACTTTGTAGGTGAATTCAGTGTCTAAAGTTTTCAGACGGGTACGTGTCAAACTTGAGAAGATGCGTCAACCTCAAGGAGAACAAACTGGCGGGTATAAAGAGTCACGATTGTCACGTATTCATGGAGAGGTTAAATCCGATTGCATTTTGGGAATTCTTATTGCAGGTCATTTGGGATCCATTGACAGAGCTGAGCATATTCTTCAGAGATATTTGTTCTACTAAGTTGCTCGTCGATCGTCTAGAAAAGCAAGAGACGGATATTGCGGTAATACTATATAAGCTCGAGAAGGTATTTCCTCCTGGATTCTTCGACTCTATGGAGCATTTGCCAATTTATCTTTTCTATGAGACACGTGTTAGTGGTCCTGTCGGTTATCGGTGGATGTACCCCTTCGAGCGGTATCTGAATCACTTAAAAAGAAAGGTAAAAAATAAGGCACAGGTTGAGGGCTCTATTTGTGAAGCTTACGTTCTCGAGAAGATTACAAACTTTTGCTAGACGTATTTCAAACCTCATATTGCTACTAATAGAACGAAAGCTCCGAGAAACGATGACGGATATCAGGAATCTAATGATGTAATACTCAAAGTATTCAATGCGTCCGGAAAGCCTTCAGGGAAAATAAAGAAGAGATATTTGATCGACGTCGAGCTAAGGGCTGCTCAGTTGTATATATTACTCAATTACGAGGAGGATAAAGTAAACAAGCTGGAGGGGTAAGTAATTAATACGTCCACGTTTACATTATCTCAATGTAATAGTATAAGCTACTATTATGCTACTAATCAGCAGTTGCTTCATTATTTTTTAGCGCATATAATGATTAGTTGAGGTCGGTTAGACCTTACATAACAGACGAAGAAGTAGACCAAGAAATGAGATGCCATTTTCCTTCTTGGTTAAGCACATATATAAGGTGCTTGGTAATTACTTTTTATTTCTGCACTTGCAAAACAAATAACTTACTATCGCTACTTTGGTATTTAGGTCGATCGTCTAATAACACCCGAGACTGAATCTATTAGAACTCTTGCCAAGGGACCAATTACTGCAGTTAAATTATGGCCAAGTTTCTGTGTGAATGGGTTCAGGTTCAAGGCAACAAATGCTCCTATCAGAGACAGCTTTCTGGATCTTGATTTCACAAAAAATAGTTGTTTGTGTATCAAATCTTCGAACTACAAAGACGTCGATTCAGGCATTAATTTCTATGGCATCTTACAAAATTATTTATTGTAGCAAACATATTATAAATTCTCTAATTTATGCATATTATATAACTTATCCATGATGCTCACTTACTAAATTATTTATTGTAGCAAACGTACTTCTATCCTCCGCACCGGGCCGAGTTGATCGAGCAAATATTTCCTGCCATTGCCGCCAAGCTTATCCGTGATGCTCTGGATGACCAGAAGGCCCATGATCGTGCTGGAAAACTAATCCAAGGTTGGATCATGTCTGACTAGTGGACTATGATGAGGGCTAGATTCGATGATCCGAGATACAAGGAAAGGTCTGAGAAGGCCAAGGCGGCTAGGCGTAATGCTGCAAAGTGGTGTGGTGGCTCGATTCCGATGGCGAAACATTTTTGTCGTTTGGTATATTTTTTATTTAAGATATATTATTTTAATATAAGTACGATAAAATGGTAGTAGGAATTTTTTTTTAATTTTAGTACTAAATAATATATTTTTAACAGGTACAGAGGGGTGAGGATGCAAACATTGGGACCGTCTTCTTTGCCACCCATCACAAGGATGGAAATCTCATTGATGAGAGGGCCTCACAGACCTATGTAAGTCTAACTTTACTTTATTGTGATTTTAATATAACTTAGGCAATTATCGAGTATCCAAACTTTTTTAGGCCGTGTATCTTAGGCTGCGTGAGCGGACGACTGCTAGTGCACCTATAGTTGGAGAGGCTGGTACTTTCTCGCAGCCCGCTCCAGCTCCATCGGCGGATGACCTGTGGGTGACCACCGCTGGTGGTCTCCAGATGGGTACGTACTATGGTACATGATCCTATGGCGCCCTGGTTGCAACACAGTCATCTATGGCCTCCCCGACAAGTGCACATTCCCCACAACCCTCGCAGTCGTCGGCCAGAGTCCAGGAGGCCGTTAACCGTCAGATTGCGTCTCTCCGTGACGAGTTGCTGCAATGGATGGAGGAGCAGCCCTGGTCCCAGCCGTAGGAGAATGATCTGACGCTCATCGCACGATTTGATATGCTCGACCGCAGCATCATGGAGCTCCGGGATTTGATAAATGATCTTTGAGCCTCGACAGAGCGCAGCGTGACAGAGCTGCAGGCATCATAGCTATCTATGGACGAGAGGCTGACGACGATGCATGATTCAATGGTTCATAGCAGTATGAGGCTAGTATCTACCATAGATTCTTACAACCAGCAACTCGTAGAGTTAGAGCGGATACGTCCTCCTGGTGCGCCTACATCGACACAGACTCCACCGACGTCACTGTCTTCTCTATCGACATCAGTGTCGATTTCATGGGAGCAGTATGATCTATTCTTATCCTTCATAAGCACCGATGGTCATCCTCCTGTAGATCCGCAGTAGTATAGATATTTGCATGGATATTTATATTCTTTGTATTATTTAGGATGAGACTCAATGTATGGATATATATTTTCTGTATTCTTTACGACGATATTTGTTGAATATTTTATTTTTATCAAATTTTATTATATTATTCATATTAAATATATGTTAATTTACCGGTGTTGAGTATTCAACCCAAAGGGGTCGACAAACTCAGGAAATTCAACGGAGGATTGCTCCGGGTCTATTTGTACAGATTGTGAATTAATAAACTACAGGAATAATAGTTTAGAAACAATTCAGTATTCATTTTTTTATTTTTTTACTATACAATTAACGACATTTTTAGCGACATTTAGCGACGTTACTACACGTCGCTAAATACGTCGCTAAGTTGCGACGTTACTACACATTGCTAATGACGTCACTAAAAATATCGCTAAAAATGTCGATGTACGTCACAACTTGCTGATATGGCAGTATTGCCAAGTCGTTAAAGTCGTCACTATAACGTCGATGTATAAGTCGTTAATTAGCGATGTTAAGCGATAGATGAGCACGTCGCTAATTAGCGATGTTGCATCACTAAATGTCGCTAATTTAATGACATATTTACGTCGCTAAAATATGTCGATATAGCAACGTTTTTCCTTTCGACGACTAGCTGAGTTCCGACTTCTGTAAAACGTCACTAATTACATCGCTAAAAGTGATTAGCAATATTTTTTTGTCATTTAGCGACGTTTCTTTACGTCGTTAATTTGACTTTTTTTTAGTAGTGCTACTCCACCTTGAGAAGAGCCTATATAATCCATGAACGTTCAGCACCATCTGTTTCAAACCAATTAGAGCCACTCAAATCAGCCCCGTAACCTTGGGCTCTGATACCATTTGTTGGGAATACGGTGTGACCCGAACCAAAGTTGGCCCATGAGGTACAATATTGGATTGGGCTCATATGTCTTAAAAGAGAATTCTCATGAAAGACTTGAACCAATCCCAATTATCTATACCTGACGATCCAACCTCCTACCCGATATGAGACTAAATTATCAACTCCACTGCCACCCACATTTTAATCGCTCCACCAAAAATGAGATACAATCCAACACCTAGGAAACACAGAAAATTGAAACATCAAAATATCTAAGCAACCAAACTTTGAAATCAAGAACTAATATTAAAATATACCAGTTAAGGAGTTCGTCAAACTTGAGACCAGTAGGTCCGAGTGCCGGCATCGTTGCTGGCTGCTTGTCGTCGTTGCGGGGCAGCCGACGGAAGCTCATCGAGGCTAAACATAGAGAATGTCGTGTGTGGGGCGTTTGGTTAGATCCTTCCGCCGTTCTCTATAGCAAAAAAAAAAGAGCTCCTCCGAGGTCGATCAGTTGATCCATCAAATTAGAAAAGAAAAGCCTAATTTTTACATCTTGAACTAAATTTCCCTAAAATGAAGGAAGAAAATCACAAAAAAAACCTTATTTTTGCCACCACTTATCGTGCTCTCCGTCATCCTCGTCTTCCTCCTCCTCGTCGCTGTCGATGTGGGCCTCGAGGTCGAAGAACTAGGATCCCTTCATTTTCTTCACCTTGAGGTGGTCCCCTCCCCTCCTCCCTCCTTCCTCCTCCCTCCTCCTCTTCTAGACTCCTCCTCGTCCTCGTCATCCTCGTCATCCTTATCTCGCCTGAAGGAGGCGGATGCTGGAGAAGTCGTTGGAGGCAGAGATGGTAGGAGATTTAGAGTTTGGAGAGGTTCTCGGGAGGGGACGGATCGGGCGGAGGCTATGGAAGGAAGAGGAGGAGATGGAGTTAGGGTTTTTGTGTTCCTCGATGGAGAGGGGTTTCACTTAGTGAGAGAGGTTTTGTTGTCCTTATATGAGAGCAGCAGTTTCTGTGTTCCTCGTTGGAACTAATCAAGCAACCGTCAACATACATCCTACAACAAAAATATTTGAAAAAAATTACTAAAATGATAGCTCAAATGTGCACAAATTTTTTCTCTCACATGCATTAGTTGACGGTTATAACCAAACCTTCAATAAATAAAATAGATTTTCTTGACGGTTCATCTAAAATTGTCAAAGAATATGGTCAAATTTTAATACTTAACAGAAAAATTATATTTTTTGACGTATGTCTAAAACTGTCAAGATAACTATTTTCTTGACAGATTTAACCATACGTCAAGAAATCGACCGTGAAGAAAGGCCATTTTTTTTGTAGTGGGTTGTCCTAGCCGGAGGGTTGTCCATGTCCGATGGTTTCTCCGGCTTACCCTATGCCCGGCCCAAACGAGGGTATAGAAAGTAATAACAAAATAGAACAGGAAGGCAAAGAAAATTTAAAGCTTTTTCGGCATCTCGGAAACGAAGGACTACGACCACCTGTTGGGCTCCCAATTATGTGGAATATTCAAATGGTTGTGATGGCCGATAGAGAGGCACAACTCGCAGTAGTACATATCGTGTCCTTATAGTATCCTAGCATGCACTAAAAACTTACGATGACATATTTTAGTTGTGTCATCACAAAAAAAAATTAATAACAATTATTTAGAAAGTGTCGTAAAAAAGTGTTGTTATTAATCTATTTTGTTGTAGTGATGCACCTTCCTCTGATTGCATGACAATAATTTTTCTTTTTCTCAGACTCATAAACTTCAGCAATATGATCGCTTTCAAAGTCTTCTTAGCTTGAGATGAACTCGCTACCATTAACACTTGCTTGTAATTGTTGCCTCTTCCGCCGCTTCAATTTTAGCCTGCATTTCCATGATTACAAAGTAACATTAAGTCCAAACACTACAAGAAAAATAAATTTTCTTAACGGTTTTTTTCCGTCAAGAAAGGATTTTCTTGACGGTTTTGGATCCGTCATCTAGGCCACAGTCAAGAAAAGTTACCACTTTTCTTGACGGTTTCTATTTTTATTTTCTTGACGGTTTCTATTTTTGTTTTCTTGACGGTTTTAAACCATCAAGTAACAAGCCTTCCTTGACAGTTTTAAACCTTCAAGAAAATATCTCAAAAAAATCGTTAAGGTAAATGAAAACTTTTTTTGATTATGGCCAAGATGACGGGTAATGACCGTCAAGAAAGCCTTTTCTTGACCGAGAAAAACCGTAAAAAAAAAAAATTTGTGTTTAAAAACCGTCAAGAGAAGTTAAATTTTGTTTAACCAAAATTTTGTTTATAATTATATATTATATGCTTCCTTTCGTTGCGTTTACCGACACATAATATCAACATAATCCAAAATATCACAAACATCACAGAACAATAATAAACATAATTTTTATATTAATAAATACCTGTTTGTACACCGTAAACATCCAACCAAATATCCAAATAGACAAAATATGTAATTTTCGTACAATTTCTTAAACATCCAAAACCTATATATACAAGTAAACTAAAATACTTGGAACATTGTCAAACTATATAACAAAATATCTGAATCTGAAACGCATCCCATCACAATATCCTTCATTTGGAAGCACATGTAGTTCCTAAGAGAACGAGAGTACAAGTTACTAATGTTAATGAGTTTATTGAACAATGAACAAGAAAACGAGATCCTGGAGAAAACAAGGAGAGTATAATAACTCAACTGAACTATTATGAACAACATCTGGAAGACTAGACTACTAATAAATACAAGATAAAATTTGACTATTCACTTGCAGAACTATTTCTAGAGGAAGCTGGATCAAATTAAAAGAAGAAGAAAAAGTAAATAGCATCTTTTACTCTCAGGATTATAGAGAGTTTGATGTTTCCATAACTGAGATAGTGAAAATACCTCCCGAAGACCTTTTGCCTTCCATGGCTTCTTTTTTGGCAATGCAACTTGAGCAAAGGAAAGGACTATCCCAGGGGCAAAACTTTCTAGGTTGAGACGAACCTGCATGTATAGACATACCCTCTCCTGATTTCATCTCAAGTTGACAAACCTCACATATGTAACCGTCAAGTAATACAATGGGTTTTCTTGACATACCCTCTCCTGGTTTCATGGATTTTTTTTTTTTTTTTTGAAAAAAATACGAAATTGGCATCTGAGATGTGCGTGAAAATTTTTCTGCATATGCATTACTTGACGGTTATTAGCAAACCGTCAAATAATGCAATGGGTTTTCTTGATGCTTCATATAAAACCATCAAGTAATATAGTCAAATTTTGATACATAACAGATAAATGGGTGTTTTCTTGACGTATGTCTAAAACCGTCAAGATAACTGCTTTCCTTGATGGATTTAACCATACGTCTAGAAATTGACCGTCAATAAATATCAGTGAAATTATATAATATACACTAAATAATACAACAACATCCCATGCAACAACAATATTGTAGGTAGAAGATGTCAAATTTAGTTATGAAGTCTACCAACATAAACAATCGCTCACGACAAGTAAAAAGGAGAACAAGAAGCTATCAAACAGGTCATAATTTTCCAATATTAGATGCCATAGTACCCATATCCTAGCCATGGCTGCTACTAACCTGACATAAACTTCTTTATCAAATTATGGGCAAGGAAAATACCCATTAGTCACAATGCGCACAGTCATTCAAATTCTCTTGGATTGATACTTGAGAGGAAGGTTTTTAAGACTATAGGAAGAGTAGTGACAAGACTCACTATAAAGGAAATTGCACTAATTGCCAACAGAAATAGAAGCCAAAAGGCCAACTTAATGAGAAAGAACATCATTTCTTGGTTAATCCTAATATTTAAGAAAAATGACAACAAAAACTGAATCTGTAGTTTCTTACACATAACTTATACTACTGCACAACAAAAATTGCTAATTCTTGGATGAATAAGTCTCTATAGTGGACAGAAACAGGTATCTATGTATTTCTTGGCATTTATACTAACGATTTTTTTTAGTTTCTATCGGTTTTTTATTTTAGTAATTCGTAACAATAAAAAATCGTTGGTAATTGAAAAAAGATGCGCTGGAAAATCCCTTTGTGTAGTGCCACATCCTCAATCACTATTTGAAAAGCCTGTATTTTTATTATAACCAAAAAAGAAATTATGGTCAGATGAGGCTTGCTCGCAGCTAGCCAATGTGACTCATTCGGTGTCTCCATGTAGTGACTCATAAGTCCGACTTCATGTACGATATCGGACTTTGTGATCGTCAAGTATCTCAGACTAACAATCGGACTCTTGAAGAGTCAAGTCCACGAAACTTCCATTTCCCTATCGTCAAGTACCTTTTTGGTGACATAGATGTCATCTATCTATTCATTGTTCTTCTTTAAGCCATTCACGATTACAAGCAATCGTGAGAAATAATCGGACGCAAATTCTCCATTCTCTATTCTTCATGTGAAGAGCTTTGAACTCGTCTCGTAATGCTTGGAGACGGATCCGCTTCATCCGATCATCACCTTTGAAGATGGAAACTAAGATTTCTCGTGCTTGTTTACAAGAAGTATTCTTCGACAACTTTTTCGAAGGTATCATCGTCCAAACCTTGATAGATAGGAACAAAGTCTTTTATCCTTCTTCTTATGATCCCTAGGTAAGTGCTTTCTTCTTCTCATTATGAGTCCATTTTTGTTCACCTACCAAAACTATGGTGTATGTTCACCCTCCAATCAAATGTGGTCACGTGTCAAGATAGGAGTCAAAACAACTTTGACTTCACAAAACTATATCCAAAGTGATTTTATGTTGCATAAAAATGTGACGTGATAACATTTGATGGAAGGGTGAACATACACCGTAGTTTTGGTGGGTGAACAAAAATGAACTCCATCTTCATTATATCTAGCAATTTTTTCGACAGTGAGTTCCGAAAAACCATCAGTAATAATTTTTCACAGCTCTTGAGACCCAAATAAAGATCTCGGAATTATAATTATTCATTGATAATTTAGGAATTTGTTGACGTTAGTAGCTCCAGCAAGGATATCTCTTCACTCAAACCAATACCGATCTTTCTTCATCCGCGTATTTTGTAGGTCAAAGCAAAACACAATTGCTTCAAAATGCAGAAAGGAAATAAAAACTAAAGAGAAATTACTGTATTTTAGAGTTAAACAGCAGATAATTACAAAATTGAGTTACTGGGAGCAAAGCAACCATAAGTCAATCTTGTTTCCATTCATAGTTCAATTTCTCTAAGCCAGAAAATAGTAGGTGGATGAAAATTTTAACTGATGAAATTATGGCTCGTCTCTGTTATACTAGTAGGACCCTTCCTACAATTACACGAACAAAAATAATTGGTGGCTCGCAGAGTATTTATATAGTACTCACAAGTCACCGACGGCACCGTTTGCCGTCGTATCTCTTTTTCAGTCCTCTTTTTTCTGCTTCGTTTCTGACAGACCAGCTGTCGCGTCCATCTTTGTGCCGACTCCTTTCGTTTCTTCCGTTCCTTCTCCTCTTCTGTTTCGCGTCCGTCTATCGCGCTGCCGAACGGACCACCATGTAAAAGTACTGGGCGTAAAACATCACGAACAGTACAGCATGGTTGTTACACATATATCAGCAGCTAACACTGAACAGACTTGTATGCTCAGGTTCAGAGTACAGAACAAATCCAACAGCAAGGACAGCTGTCCTTCTCACGTCATCACTAACATCTGATACAGCAAAATGAAGCCGCTGGTGGATGGCCTTGTTGTTTGCCGTATGTCCCACCATAGGCCAAGCCCAATGCGTATATACGTACACCAGAACGAAGTATTGGATCTTGATCTCTCGTCAATTGTTCAATCAGAGTATCAGCTTGTTCTTCCCTTCCATAAGCTGTCAATGCAGCCAATTAATTCCCAATGATAGCCAATAAACAAGTGCTGAGGATAAATTACTCAAGTACAAGGCATGGATGTAGTAAATTCCTGATAACACAGAGACCACAGTCACGATAGTTAATTTTCATTAACCATATTAAATTATTAATCCAACAAGATAATGTCATAATTGTCACGTTTCAATTTTTTGCAAGTTCGATCATCCCCGCTAAATTTGAATCATCACGTTGCAGCGTTCCCGCAGGACCATTGTTCTCAACGGGACATGATGTCGTTCGAGCCTGGAGTTGCGCTCACACAAGACGATGACGTCAAACGTCATAGTTATAATCAAAACGACTATGTTGCAGCGAAAGTCAGTATTAGATACCAAATACACATCAGAGTATACGCAACGAAGCTCTCGAAAGGTCCAATTGAAGATGCCACAAAGGAGAATATCACAATGGCTTGCAACACTCTTGCACTCTCTCTTGTCCACAAAGGTGACTTACCGTTCCATACATCATGTCCCATATATCCAAGCTGAGCCACTACACCAGCGTACCTTGAAATTGTGCCTACAAACGTGGGTCAGTACACAGTTGTACTGGTTAGCGGGGTAACCCACTCGTCTAAACCGACACTAAGTAAATAGTGAATGCAAATAGTTATATGGTGATTGTTGAGTTATGTGTTAAGTTTAGTTTAGTCCCACATCGGTGTCACGACCCGCACCCGGAAAATCGGGCATGAGTCGTGGGTACGTCCAGCCTACGCCGCAGCATCGGCGGTAGAACGCTGTCTAGGTCAACTATCTAGATAATAATCTCACACAAAAATCGGGCATGACCTCTCCAAAAAGGAGGGCAACCACACAAACAATATATATAAATCTGCCAAGATCTCAACTCCAAACGGAGGAGCAATATCAAAAGATAATCTCAAGTACTCAATCACGAATCTAAGCACGATAGATAACAAAGAAGACTAACAACTATAAAGTCTAACCACCTCCAACTACTACAACAACCACAACATCCATAATAATACAACAATATCCAAAATAATATACAAACAAGGTCTCAATCCAAAACCGGAGACAAATCCGGTACTAAAAACTAATAAAAACAACAACAAAGTCTCAGTGATCCCGGCTACCAACCCGGAAATCACCCCTAAGCTAGAGGGTCCCTGTCTGCACCATTGACAGGCTCAGGTCCATAAAACGTCGGACACCACTCCTCCGGATACTCTGAAAAATATGTCCAGTCAGGACTGGAGCAAGTACATCTCTAACAGCAGTTCCATTTAAATGATAAAAACTATAAAACAGTTATAGCAAGTAGCAAGAAGAAAGAAGTAAGTATGAAACAGGAAATAAACATGTATCACTGGTGCATAAAGGTAAAGATGCAGGAATATCAGAAACAAGATAGTAGTAACTGTAAGATACAAGAATCTAAGCTAAGATCAAGTCCGTGCACATGAACGTGTAGTGAGTCTAGCATGAAAAACATGTAGTGAGTCAAGTCCAGAAACATGTAAGTGATACAAGTCAAGAAATGCATGAGAGTCCAGACTATAAAGAATGAACTCGGTGTCTTTGAAATACTTGTTTCGACATGTAAACGGCTAGGGGTAAGTACGGCTCACCGCGCACTGGGTGCACGGCTGCTATCATTCCAGATTAGACCAGAGGGAGTGATTCCTGATGATGCCAGATAGGAATGTTTACATGTCTACTCGAGTATTTCCCCGCCCCGACTAATACAAGTGGATCCAAGACCCGACACGCAAATCAAGATGAGTCCAGCCTGAACATGAATGATGCCTGTAGTGATGCCTGTAGGTGATGCCAGTAGTGATTCCAGAATAGAGGCCAGAAACATGAAATGTACGTGTCGCAAGTAAATGAATCCAGAAATATCAATCAGTGTCTCGTGTTGTGCCAGAATAATCATATGATACTATACTAGAAGCTGAATCATAATAATCATCAGATAATGAAAACTATCAGAGAATGTACTCGCCTGACGTCCTGAGCAACTGACGATCCGAACCGGTGTCGCAAGGACCTAATGCGAAAAGCAAGGTTAAACAGGGTTCTAATGAGTTAAACAGATATAAAATAATTAAAAATAGGTTTCTAGGGTCGTTCTAGGTCAAACGGGTCAAACCGGTAAAATCTGGGTCAAAAAGTCAACTCTGGGTCCAAAAAGTCAACTCTAGGTCAAAACTAGGTCAAAAGTTGACTTTGGCGGTCAACCGAGTCAACTACGGTCAAGTCTGGGTCAAACTAGGGTGCTCCTGAAATTCTAGGTCAAACCGAGGTCATTAAGCTAGAAAACTCTCAAACTCGCCTCCTTGAGATACCGGGATACCCTCGTATCCGATACCTCAACCTAGGCTACGCACCCCGCCTAAACCCGCTAAAACCTATGCTAGCACGCGTAAATATATACACATATACATATAAAAATCACTCCGATACTATTCCTAGGCTATTGCTCAAAAACCCCGTTCGAAACCCAATACCTTGAATATCTTAAGGTATTGAGATACCTCGGTATCTCAAGGTATTGAGATACCGCTCTAAACTCAACCCGACTACCCCTCTAGCTAACTAACTAGGCATAAACATATATGTCTAGCTATAATCTAGGCTAAAATATATATATCTAATATATATAGGCATATACCTAGGTATCTACACACCTTACCTTACCTTACCTTACCTTACACATACCTTACACATACCTTACATATATATATATATCTATACCTAGATATCTAACTATCTATCTAGCTATGTATATATCTATATATATATCTATGCATATAGGATATAGATATCTAACTATCTATCTAATATTTAGCTATCTATCAATCTATCTATCTAACTATCTAATATCTATCTATCTATCTAACATATCTAGGTAATTATCTATCTATCTATTTACCTACCTATCTATCAATCTAGCTATCCATGTATCTATCTATCCATATATCTATTTATTTATCAATAGATCTAGCTATCTATCTATTGATATATCTATATATATATACCTATTTACCTATCCGTCAACTATCTATCTACCTAGTTGTCTATCTAACTAGTTTTCCACTTACCTATCTAACTATTTATCCCTCTATCTCATATCTATCTAATTATCTACCTATCTATGAATCTATCAATCTATTTATCTATATCTATCTACTCTATTCATATCTATATATATATATACCACTCTAACTCCCTCGCATTGGCTGCTACCCTTGCATAAGCTGCGCCGCGCTGGCTTGCGCTCGCTGCTGCTGCTGCTGGGGCAGCTGCTGTTGCTGCTGGGGCAGTGCTGGCAGCGCGCTGCAGCGCGCACTGCTCGCTGCGCTGCCCAAAAACTGCTGCTGCTGCACTGCTGTTCATGCTGAGCTGCTGCTGCTGCGCTGTTCCTGCTGCTGCTGCAGCTCCCTGCTGCTGCTGCTACCTGCTGGTTCCAGTCCCCCCCCTCTCATCTCACACACACACACACACGACCACATACCCATATACATATATATATATCTATATATATATATACATACATATATATACATATATATATAACTCTATAGCTATATATACACACTAACTTATATACATTCTAACACACACACACTCAAACACAAATCAACACACACACACACAATTATACAAACACATCTCTATATATACATGCACACATATATCTATATATATATATACATACACACTAATATATATATATATACACACACTCACACACTTAAACATATCTATATATCCTCACTCACACACACTCAACCTCACACACCCTCACACACACACTCTCACACACACTAGCACACACACTCACAAACACACAACCTCACACACAAACCCTCATACATATATATATATATAATTATATATACATATATATATATATACCTATAAACACTCACTCACACTCACACACACACTCACCTACACACTCACACAAGCACTCACTCACACACACTCACCTACACACATACACTAGCACTCACTAACACATAACCACACACATATCTATATAAATAGAAATATATATATATATATAGGAACACACACACAAATAAATATATATATATATAGAGACATATACACAAACACAACACTACCACAACGATGCACACAACGCTCACAACGCCCCACCTACGCACGCCCAACGACCCCGACACTCACCAACGCCCTAAAATATATAAAATATAATCCGAGAACTCTATCACACACTCCCCGATGCTAACCCAACGCGCGCACAAGCCCGAAACTAGAAAACCACGCCGAAATGGCCGTTCGGTCATTTCGACGAACACGTGGTGCGCGGCTCGGAAAACCTCCTGAAACGCACACCAAACGAACTCGGAATCGGCCCAAAATTTACCCACGCGTCCTAAACGATGTCTAGATCCTAGAAAATGCGCTCCCGCGTCGATTCTAGGCCCGTGGCGGAAACGCACACGCACTTAGAATCGACGACGACGAAAAGCCCCAATTTCGCCCGAAACGCCCGTTTCTCCGCGACACGACTTCCCGTGTCCGAACGGAGACACGCACTCAACCTCACGACTCCCGACAACGTCTACCTAGGTCCATCTAACCTAGGGCATCACCCAAAATTGGGCCAAATTCGGATTTCACCCGAAATTGACACAAAACCTAATGTTAAAGTCTCCAAACACTACCCAACTAGTTCCAACTTCCTCCCACGGGTAGCCTAAGGGTCTAGGAAGGTTCTAAAATATTAATTACACTATAAAAGAGTAATTACAAGGGGAAAATTAGGGTTTACCTCTTGGGAGTCGGAATCCCAAGCCAAAATCTCTAAATCTCTCCAAATTCACCTCCTACAAGCTCCAAGCCTCAAATCCAAGCTCCAACACCAAATCTAGGCTCTACCCACCTAGGTTTGGGAAAAATGAAAGGTTAGGGTTAGCAACCATGGAGAATAGAAGAAGAAAGAAGAGGAAAATGATGCTTACTTGAAGTTGGGAGGAAGAAATAAGAAGAAAGAGTGGAGAGGAAGAAGAAGTAGTGAAGAAGAAGGAATGGGGGGGGGAAATGGCTGCTGTTATGCACGGGAATGGGGCTGGTTTGGTCGGCCACAAACCTAATAAAGGGTTCACTAATTCTCCAAATGCCCAAAATGCCCCTACATGACTTGGTTTTGGGTTCCGGGTTCCAAAATCACTCAAACTAGTTCCAAATCTCTCCAACTAACTTCCTAAAAATAAAATAAATATTTCTAAGCCCCAAAATAATTCTCACAAGGGTGTGGGCTGGGTCGGACATGGGTCCACTAGGGTCTGACATGGGTCCAGGCTAGCCAAAATCCTAAAACAATCAATAAAAATATAATACAATCAATAATTAAATATAAATACAATTAAATATAAATAATCCACAATTAACTAAATTAAAAATTAAAAAAAATACCCGGATCTGAAAATGGGGTGGTGACAAGCCTATCCTCCTTAGAAAATTTCGTCCTCGAAATTTAAAGTCAAACACACTCCTTCTAGGTCAAGCCCCCAACAATCACAGTCAAGAAATTCTACCTAAACAACATACAAGATCAGGGTCCTACTGGTCGTGTTATCACAGTCTCAATCAGGGTTACTACACTATCTACCACAGCACAAAAAGTCTAACAGGTACTAATGAAGCACACCACAGGAATAGAAAAGGACAGGAAGAAGAAACAAGAGACAGACCTGCTAACCCGACATCCGTAGCATCGGCCTCCTCGACCGTCAACGCATAAGCCCTGCCCTGCTGGGGTGTATCCCTCTGCTGGTGCGGGGCATGATGCTGTGCCACAGATGGCCTAGCTCCAACTCTCTGATCATGTGCTCCACCCAATGGAGGTGCAGTAGGGCAATCTCGCATATGGTGAGCAGCGGATCCACAGAACAAACACACCTTCAGCCTCCTCCTACAAACATCCCAGGTGTGTCCTGCCTTCCTGCAGTAGGCACAAGTGGGCACCCTCTGATCCTGACCCTGCTGCGCTGCCTTCTGCACATAGGGACGCTTAGCTGGTCCCGCACTACCACTGGCACTGCCTGAATCATCCCTGCCTCTCTTGGACTTGAGCTCCAAGTCATCCTCTGCTCTCTGAGCATCTCCTACTATCTGCTCAAAAGTTGCCTCGCGGTCGCTCCTGGTCAAAGACTTGACCGCCATAACCAAGCCCTTGCGAAACTTCCTCGCCTTTGCTGCCTCACTCAAGCCATCTACAAATCTGCCCAGACGGCAGAACTCCGCTGCGTACTCGTCCACCGTCATGCTCCCCTGGACGAGTGCCTCAAACTGGCTCTCCAAAGCACTGAGAGCCACATCTGGGAAAAACTTCTCCTTGAAAAGCCTCTTGAAAGCCTCCCAAGTAAGCCCTGGCGCTGCAATCCTCGTATCTGTGCGATACCATGTCAAAGCGAGGTCAAACATCTGACTGCCCGCTGCCTCTATCTGCATGCTGTCCGGAATCTGCGCTAGCCTGAAGATCCCCTCAATCTGCTCTATCCAGTCATCCGCGTACAGGATCCCTTCTGTACCACGGAACTCCTTGGGCCGCATCCTCTGAAAGTCAATGATACTGCCCTGCCTCGGGCACTGAATCTGATCTGCCTGTGGCTGATTCTGTGCCACCCTATCCACTGCCGTCATGGCCACCTGGTGGGCGTTCTCAATGCCCAATCTCATCACATCCACCTGACGGTGCTGCGCGTCCATCATCTCCCTGAAGAACGCAAACAACTGCACGGCATCTACTGGAGCAGGAAGTGGTGGAGGAACCACCGGAACGACTGGGGTAGTCCTCGGATCGACAGGTGAAGGAGGATCCCCGAAAGAAGCAGATGCTCCCTCAACCGCAGGAGTGGTGAGTGGAGCGGTAGCAGCTGCCTGAATACGAGCTGGACGAGAGGTAGCGGACCTCTCAGTAGCAACTGCTGGAACGGTACGATGGGATCGTGTCTTCGGAGGCATCCTGAACACAGATCAAAAGAAGTCAATACGGCGCAAGATACGATATCATCAAGAAAGGACAGTAATATTTCAAAAGAAGCAATTTCAGAATAATTAGATTGGAATTGTTCCTAGTCGTGATTGAGTACACTCTCATCCTAGATCCTATATCCTAGAGCAGGCTCGTAGCAGTACAACTAAGTTGTTGTACCACCACGACATCGCACTAATTGCGAATCGAGACCTGCATGGGGCCGCCACCAAAAACGCGTCACGACCCGCACCCGGAAAATCGGGCATGAGTCGTGGGTACGTCCAGCCTACGCCGCAGCATCGGCGGTAGAACGCTGTCTAGGTCAACTATCTAGATAATAATCTCACACAAAAATCGGGCATGACCTCTCCAAAAAGGAGGGCAACCACACAAACAATATATATAAATCTGCCAAGATCTCAACTCCAAACGGAGGAGCAATATCAAAAGATAATCTCAAGTACTCAATCACGAATCTAAGCACGATAGATAACAAAGAAGACTAACAACTATAAAGTCTAACCACCTCCAACTACTACAACAACCACAACATCCATAATAATACAACAATATCCAAAATAATATACAAACAAGGTCTCAATCCAAAACCGGAGACAAATCCGGTACTAAAAACTAATAAAAACAACAACAAAGTCTCAGTGATCCCGGCTACCAACCCGGAAATCACCCCTAAGCTAGAGGGTCCCTGTCTGCACCATTGACAGGCTCAGGTCCATAAAACGTCGGACACCACTCCTCCGGATACTCTGAAAAATATGTCCAGTCAGGACTGGAGCAAGTACATCTCTAACAGCAGTTCCATTTAAATGATAAAAACTATAAAACAGTTATAGCAAGTAGCAAGAAGAAAGAAGTAAGTATGAAACAGGAAATAAACATGTATCACTGGTGCATAAAGGTAAAGATGCAGGAATATCAGAAACAAGATAGTAGTAACTGTAAGATACAAGAATCTAAGCTAAGATCAAGTCCGTGCACATGAACGTGTAGTGAGTCTAGCATGAAAAACATGTAGTGAGTCAAGTCCAGAAACATGTAAGTGATACAAGTCAAGAAATGCATGAGAGTCCAGACTATAAAGAATGAACTCGGTGTCTTTGAAATACTTGTTTCGACATGTAAACGGCTAGGGGTAAGTACGGCTCACCGCGCACTGGGTGCACGGCTGCTATCATTCCAGATTAGACCAGAGGGAGTGATTCCTGATGATGCCAGATAGGAATGTTTACATGTCTACTCGAGTATTTCCCCGCCCCGACTAATACAAGTGGATCCAAGACCCGACACGCAAATCAAGATGAGTCCAGCCTGAACATGAATGATGCCTGTAGTGATGCCTGTAGGTGATGCCAGTAGTGATTCCAGAATAGAGGCCAGAAACATGAAATGTACGTGTCGCAAGTAAATGAATCCAGAAATATCAATCAGTGTCTCGTGTTGTGCCAGAATAATCATATGATACTATACTAGAAGCTGAATCATAATAATCATCAGATAATGAAAACTATCAGAGAATGTACTCGCCTGACGTCCTGAGCAACTGACGATCCGAACCGGTGTCGCAAGGACCTAATGCGAAAAGCAAGGTTAAACAGGGTTCTAATGAGTTAAACAGATATAAAATAATTAAAAATAGGTTTCTAGGGTCGTTCTAGGTCAAACGGGTCAAACCGGTAAAATTTGGGTCAAAAAGTCAACTCTGGGTCCAAAAAGTCAACTCTAGGTCAAAACTAGGTCAAAAGTTGACTTTGGCGGTCAACCGAGTCAACTACGGTCAAGTCTGGGTCAAACTAGGGTGCTCCTGAAATTCTAGGTCAAACCGAGGTCATTAAGCTAGAAAACTCTCAAACTCGCCTCCTTGAGATACCGGGATACCCTCGTATCCGATACCTCAACCTAGGCTACGCACCCCGCCTAAACCCGCTAAAACCTATGCTAGCACGCGTAAATATATACACATATACATATAAAAATCACTCCGATACTATTCCTAGGCTATTGCTCAAAAACCCCGTTCGAAACCCAATACCTTGAATATCTTAAGGTATTGAGATACCTCGGTATCTCAAGGTATTGAGATACCGCTCTAAACTCAACCCGACTACCCCTCTAGCTAACTAACTAGGCATAAACATATATGTCTAGCTATAATCTAGGCTAAAATATATATATCTAATATATATAGGCATATACCTAGGTATCTACACACCTTACCTTACCTTACCTTACCTTACACATACCTTACACATACCTTACATATATATATATATCTATACCTAGATATCTAACTATCTATCTAGCTATGTATATATCTATATATATATCTATGCATATAGGATATAGATATCTAACTATCTATCTAATATTTAGCTATCTATCAATCTATCTATCTAACTATCTAATATCTATCTATCTATCTAACATATCTAGGTAATTATCTATCTATCTATTTACCTACCTATCTATCAATCTAGCTATCCATGTATCTATCTATCCATATATCTATTTATTTATCAATAGATCTAGCTATCTATCTATTGATATATCTATATATATATACCTATTTACCTATCCGTCAACTATCTATCTACCTAGTTGTCTATCTAACTAGTTTTCCACTTACCTATCTAACTATTTATCCCTCTATCTCATATCTATCTAATTATCTACCTATCTATGAATCTATCAATCTATTTATCTATATCTATCTACTCTATTCATATCTATATATATATATACCACTCTAACTCCCTCGCATTGGCTGCTACCCTTGCATAAGCTGCGCCGCGCTGGCTTGCGCTCGCTGCTGCTGCTGCTGGGGCAGCTGCTGTTGCTGCTGGGGCAGTGCTGGCAGCGCGCTGCAGCGCGCACTGCTCGCTGCGCTGCCCAAAAACTGCTGCTGCTGCACTGCTGTTCATGCTGAGCTGCTGCTGCTGCGCTGTTCCTGCTGCTGCTGCAGCTCCCTGCTGCTGCTGCTACCTGCTGGTTCCAGTCCCCCCCCTCTCACCTCACACACACACACACACGACCACATACCCATATACATATATATATATCTATATATATATATACATACATATATATACATATATATATAACTCTATAGCTATATATACACACTAACTTATATACATTCTAACACACACACACTCAAACACAAATCAACACACACACACACAATTATACAAACACATCTCTATATATACATGCACACATATATCTATATATATATATACATACACACTAATATATATATATATACACACACTCACACACTTAAACATATCTATATATCCTCACTCACACACACTCAACCTCACACACCCTCACACACACACTCTCACACACACTAGCACACACACTCACAAACACACAACCTCACACACAAACCCTCATACATATATATATATATAATTATATATACATATATATATATATACCTATAAACACTCACTCACACTCACACACACACTCACCTACACACTCACACAAGCACTCACTCACACACACTCACCTACACACATACACTAGCACTCACTAACACATAACCACACACATATCTATATAAATAGAAATATATATATATATATATAGGAACACACACACAAATAAATATATATATATATAGAGACATATACACAAACACAACACTACCACAACGATGCACACAACGCTCACAACGCCCCACCTACGCACGCCCAACGACCCCGACACTCACCAACGCCCTAAAATATATAAAATATAATCCGAGAACTCTATCACACACTCTCCGATGCTAACCCAACGCGCGCACAAGCCCGAAACTAGAAAACCACGCCGAAATGGCCGTTCGGTCATTTCGACGAACACGTGGTGCGCGGCTCGGAAAACCTCCTGAAACGCACACCAAACGAACTCGGAATCGGCCCAAAATTTACCCACGCGTCCTAAACGATGTCTAGATCCTAGAAAATGCGCTCCCGCGTCGATTCTAGGCCCGTGGCGGAAACGCACACGCACTTAGAATCGACGACGACGAAAAGCCCCAATTTCGCCCGAAACGCCCGTTTCTCCGCGACACGACTTCCCGTGTCCGAACGGAGACACGCACTCACCCTCACGACTCCCGACAACGTCTACCTAGGTCCATCTAACCTAGGGCATCACCCAAAATTGGGCCAAATTCGGATTTCACCCGAAATTGACACAAAACCTAATGTTAAAGTCTCCAAACACTACCCAACTAGTTCCAACTTCCTCCCACGGGTAGCCTAAGGGTCTAGGAAGGTTCTAAAATATTAATTACACTATAAAAGAGTAATTACAAGGGGAAAATTAGGGTTTACCTCTTGGGAGTTGGAATCCCAAGCCAAAATCTCCAAATCTCTCCAAATTCACCTCCTACAAGCTCCAAGCCTCAAATCCAAGCTCCAACACCAAATCTAGGCTCTACCCACCTAGGTTAGGGAAAAATGAAAGGTTAGGGTTAGCAACCATGGAGAATAGAAGAAGAAAGAAGAGGAAAATGATGCTTACTTGAAGTTGGGAGGAAGAAATAAGAAGAAAGAGTGGAGAGGAAGAAGAAGTAGTGAAGAAGAAGGAATGGGGGGGAAATGGCTGCTGTTATGCACGGGAATGGGGCTGGTTTGGTCGGCCACAAACCTAATAAAGGGTTCACTAATTCTCCAAATGCCCAAAATGCCCCTACATGACTTGGTTTTGGGTTCCGGGTTCCAAAATCACTCAAACTAGTTCCAAATCTCTCCAACTAACTTCCTAAAAATAAAATAAATATTTCTAAGCCCCAAAATAATTCTCACAAGGGTGTGGGCTGGGTCGGACATGGGTCCACTAGGGTCTGACATGGGTCCAGGCTAGCCAAAATCCTAAAACAATCAATAAAAATATAATACAATCAATAATTAAATATAAATACAATTAAATATAAATAATCCACAATTAACTAAATTAAAAATTAAAAAAAATACCCGGATCTGAAAATGGGGTGGTGACAATCGGGTAGACTAATAGTGAGAGGGGTTAGCCTCTCCACTATAATGTACTCCCCTCTCTTCTTAATAAAATGAATCCATTATTCCCATCCTACATGGTACCAGAGCCAAAACTCTGACTCTCTCTCCCCTCTCACTTCTCCCTCAAACCCTAGCCCTACCCCATCTCCGCCTCCCGCACCCCCCTCTGCCACAGCCTCCCCCAATCCTCCATCCCAAAACCCTAACCCTAATATGCATTCGTCGTCCCTAACCCTAAAAAATAAAACATTTAAAAATTTAAAAAAATCATATATCGGCGGTCAGAGGGTAGACAATGATTAGTTTGCTGAACTTCTGTTCCTAGATTACGACTTCAGGAGTTAACAAAAAGTAGACAAGTTGCTTGTTTACATGGATATTTGTTTCCTTCCTACCCCGATATCCATATTAGGATCTGAACAGAGAGCAACCTGGGTTACTTCTCTGTCTTGCCTTGTGTGATCTCCATACAATCCCTACTTTCTATGCGCGTGTCGGTTCCGGCCACGTTGATAGCGCATTGGTAAAGTTGATATGATTATTATGGTTGGAAAGATCCAGTGACGGTCGTATCAAGTGTATTGCAGGATGACAAGCATTAAGGTGACTAGAAGTGCTACTACTACTGGTGTCGGGAACGCATTGACAGGACCAACAGGCACTGGCACGACGATTTTTTTGATTCGACTCGTCGATCGACGGTTTGACGGACCAGATGGTTACTTAACATGGCGGAAGAAGATTGAAAAAATACTTCGAGAAATGTGATTGTCCAAGCATCTTATTGACAACCCTCTAGAGACGATTGATCCCACATTTGAGCAGTGGAAGACGAATGATAGTCGACTGTTTATACAGTTGATGAACGCAATGGAACCATCGATGAAAGACATGGTTCAGAACACGGACATGGTAAGCGAGTTATGAGAGGTCCTAGCGACGATGTTTGATAGAAAATGTGACTTCTCGTATCTACGACTCGGTCGTCGGCATCTTCCAGCCAGAACAGGATGACAAGTCTCATAAGGACAACTTACGGACCTTTAAGGCTATGGTCGATGAAGTTGACCGTGTATTACCTCTAACGACGGATATCAATGAAGCGAGGGCTCAACGTGAGATACTTCATGTCATGGCATATCTTGCCTCTCTCCGTCCTGATGCAGACTCAACTCGCTCTCAGATCATTACTGAAGCCGAGGTTCCATCACTAATGAAAGCTCATTTTCGTGTCTTACGGGCAGCAAAGGTCGTCGAGACCTCTCCAAGTGATGCTCATGTTGATCGATCTTCTCTTAGTGTCGCTCGTACTTGATTTTGTGGGGGACTTGGTGGATGACATGGTGGCCAAAATATTGGCAGTGATGGTGGATGAGGCATTGGCCGTCATGATGGAGGTCGACCGTGCACCTGCTTCAACTTTGGTCTATATGTTCATTTCTAGTGGTAGTGTACTAAAGTTTCTACCGCCAATGTTACCTCAGATACTCCTGACTTTGGAAGCCGATCCCTACAAATGATTAATGAAGCATATGCAAACTTTGTTGAGTTTCAAGCTCAACGTCGAGGTGAAGCCTCTACTTCTGGGTCCACAACAGGATACTCAGCGGTATGTGTGATACAGTCGAAGCAGTGGGTCCTATTCTGGTGCATCTTCTCACTTGACAGGCGATATATGAATAATACAAAATTATGTACCGGTTGGTTGTATGTCTAATATTACATATGCTAATGGTGGTTTATTGACAGTCCATGGAAAGGAATTTGTCGGTCTTTCTTCGGGACTGTCACTACATTCTGTATTACATACACCTGAAAACTCATTCGGCTTACTCTCAATTAGTCGGATTACTCGCGATATGCATTATTCGGTAACATTCTTTCCTGATGGTTGTGTTTTTCAGGACCTAAATACTGGAAAGACTATCGGTATGGGGCATGTGGCTGGAGGCTTGTACTTGTTTGACAAAACTTTCTTTGTTATCTGTGCTAGTATAAAACTTGATCCTTTTGAGTTACATTACCAGTTATGACATCCATATGTCCAAACACTCTAGAAAATATATCCATCTTTAGATGTTTTATGTTCTTTTCATTGTGAGTCATGTAGTTTGGCTAACAATCACTGTGTTTCCTATCCGGTCAGTCAGAATAAAATTACTTCCACTCCCTTCGAGTTGGTGCATTTCGATATATGGGGACCTTGTCCGGTTGAATCTACGATGGGATTCAAGTACTTTGTTACCTTTATTGATGACTACTAACGTGTCACTTTTGTTTATCTAATAAAAAATTACTCTAATTATTTAATATTTGGCATAATTTTTATGCGAAAATCAAAACACAATTTGATGTTCCGATTAAATGTGTTCGCAGTGACAATGGTCGTGAGTATATGTCTATTGACTTTGTTTACATCTGTCCCATAATGACATCATTCACCAAACTTTATGTCCTTGCACACCACAACAGAATGGTTTGGTTGAAAGCAAGAATTGTCATCTCTTAGAAACAATGCGTGCTCTTATGTTCCAAGCACCCACTCTAAAAATATTTTGGTTGGATGTTGTTCTTACATCTTGCTATCTAATTAATCGTATATCGTTGTCTGTTCTCAATGACGATATTCCCTTCTCTCGGTTATATCCCAAACGAGAGCCATTTCCTCTACCTCTCTGAATCTTTGGTTGCTTGTGTTATATTAGGGATACCCGACCAACTCTTTCTAAATTAGATCCAAAGGCTATCATATATATTTTTCTTGGGTATCCTATGGATCAGAAAGGGTATCGGTATTTTTCTCCAGTCATGAAAAAAAAAATTTCTCTCGAAATATTACATTTGTCGAAATCGAGTTTCCTCCATTTTCACAAACTACTGATTCAGTTCCGCAAGTTTACCCAAAAGAGAATTTTTTGTTGTTTTCTGTTCAAACGAAACAGTCCCTCGTAAGGGTGCCCTCCCCTACCGAGCCAATCTCCCGGTCCGACGGTCCGCAAATATCGGCTTCGTAAATATCAGCATCGTCGGAATGAGTTTTGCTGATAATGCCCAAGGAGATAGCGCCTTCATCCTCCTCTAGCTCCAATAATTTGCTTTCGCCTAATTCTCCAGCTCAACCTCGTCGTACATGTCGTGATCATCCCTTATATGTTGACAATTACAAAGGGCTTGCAAGCCATAAATAATCATTGGTCGCTACTATTAATAAGATTCAGATTCCCAATAGTACAGAGGAGGATCTTAAACATCCCGGCTGGCGTGCTGCTATGGAAGAGGAGATGAAAGCATTTCAAAAAAATACTACCAAAATAAGTCAAATAAGTGAAGCTTAAAAATATCGCTAAATTGGTAAAAAATGTCGTTAATGAAAATTAGCGACGTAATTAGAGACGTTTAATGTTAGTCGTGTTTTATCAAGTCGCTGTCAACAAAAATATCGCAAAATATCGCAATAGCGACATATTTTAGCGACGTTAATGTGTCGTAATTTTAGCGACGTTTAGCGACGTGTTGTCGTAATTTTAGCGACGCATAACGTGTCGGTAAGAGTCGGTACTATTTTCTAGAATCACCGACGTTTGGCAACGTTTTATGGAGTCGTTGTAAGTCGCTAAACGTGTCGATAATAGTCGGTACTATTTTTTTAAATTAGCGACTATCAACGACGTTTAGCGATATGTACATTGTCGCTGGACGTCACTAAACTGGTTGAATTCAGCGACTATCATCGACATTTGTTTGCGCCGCTAAACATCGCTAATAGTCGTTAAACGTCGTTAAATTCCCACTGAAAAAATAGAATAAAAAATTGTTTCCAAACCAATCTTCCTGTAGTATATAAATAGACCCGGAGCAACCCTCCGTTGAATTCTCTAGGTTCGGCGACCCCTTCGGTGGAACACTCAACACCGATAAATTCACATACATTTAATATGAATAATAAAGTAAAATTTGAAAAAAATTAAATATTGGAATTACAAATCGAGTTTGAAGAAAATCTTATCGTAAATAATGCAATAAATATCCACACAACTGAGTGCAAAAAATAAAGTATAAAAGCCTAAAAAATGTATAATATTCATAAATGACCCAATATCATGGGTTAAAATACAAACAACCAGTAAACTGTCCTAACTAGAACTACTGCGGATCGACAGGAGGATGACCCCCGGCGTAAATCAGGGATAAGAACAAATCATATTGCTCCCGTAAAATAGATACCGATGTCGATGAAGAAGGCAGTGACGTCGATGGAGTCAGTGTCGATAAAAGCACACCAGCAGGACGTATCTACTCCAATGTTTCTAGTCGATGGTTGTATGAGTCCATGGTAGGTAACAGCCTCGTAATGCTATGAACCATTGAATCATGCTCCATCGTCAGCCTCTCGTCCATGGACAACTGTGATGCCTGCAGCTTCTTCATGTTGCGCTCTGTTGACGCTCTAAGATCAGCTGTCATATCCCAGAGCTCCATGATGCTGCACTCGAGCGTATCAAATCGTGCGATGAGCGTCGCATCATCCGCCTGCAGCTGGGATAGGGGCTGCTCCTCCATCCTTCGTAGGAACTAGTCACAGAGAGAAGCAATCTGACGGTCAACAGTCTCCTGGACTAGGGTAAATGCCTGATAGGGTTCTGGGAAATGCGCACTTGTAGTGGAGTCCCTAGAGGACTGTGTTGCAACAAGGGTGCCATAGGATCTCGTACCGTAGTACGTACCCCTCTAGAGACCACCAGCAGCGGTCTCCCCACAGCTCATCCGTCGACGGAGCTGGAGAGGGTGCGAGGAAGTACCAGCCTTTTCCGCTATATGTGCACTAGTAGTCGCCCGCTCACGCAGCCTAAGATACTCGACCTAGAAAAGTATGGATACTCGATAATTGCTATTATCTAAGGTACTTATTACTAACTACGTGGATATTTATTTCATATTTTCTAAGTTATCTTAAAATTAACACAAAATAAAGTAATACTTACATAGGTCTGCGAGATCCTCTCATAAATGAGTTTCTCGCCCTTTCGATGGGTGGCTAGGAAGACAGTCACCATGTTGGCGTCCTCACCCTTCTATATCTGTTAAAAATATATTATTTAGTACTAAAATTAAATATTTTATCCAACTACCATTTTATCGTATTTTTATTAAAATAATATATCTGAAATAAAAAATATACCAAACAACGAAAATGTTCCGTCATCAGAATTGAGCCATCACACCATTTTGTTGCCTTTTTTCTAGCTGCCTTGGCCTTCTCAGACCTTTCCTTATACATTGGATCATCGAATCTAGTCCTCATCGCAGTCCACTGCTCAAGAGTCATCCAACCTTGGATAGATTTTTCTTTGCGATCATGAGCCTTCTGGTCATCCAGAGCATCACGGATCAGCTTAGTGGTGACAGCAGGAAATATCTGCTCGATCAACTCGACTTGCTGTGGTGGATAGAGATACATTTGCTACAAGAAATAATTTATTAAGTTATATAATATGCATAAATTAGATGATTGATATTAAAACCAAATAAACTTTTACCTTGAAGTGCGCAAACCAGAACATCTTTCTCTCATCCGGAGCATCAGAGTAGTTTATCCAAGGGCCACCATAATTGTACCTCAGAAAGTAGCCCAGGCCTCTCTGTACCGACGAGGGACGATATCTACACAGAGATAATTATATTCATAAAAAATTGAATATATGATGAATAAAGGAATACACTATATATGTGATGATAAACTAACTATTTGACTTACTTTGTACCGTCAACCCAAATCTCCGTCCTCGTCTCATCCGGAGGTGAGCATGGAGGATATCGCTGATGCTGGAACGATGTCGGCTCAGCCTCCACCATCTGCTCATCTGTTACCATGGTTTCGTCAGCAGGAGGAACGGTAGACGAGGGAGTTATCTCAGGCCTGCAACTACTCGTCCCAAGCGTGCTGCTACGTAACATCGTCGTAGTCGAAGATGTGACTGGATGATATACTGGAGTACTCGGCGACGAGGATCTCGAAACAACAATAGGAAGTACCGGAGGAGCACTCCGTCTACCTTGAGACCCGTCGAACGCTCTACGTCATCCTGTCATACCTGATAACAACATATGATGATAGAACAAATAAACAGATATATAGTACATTCTAAAGTCAAAATGTTATAAATATCTCACAATATTAATAGAATTGTACAGTAAATAACTAGCAGTGTCACAAGTCTAAATGGATAGTACAATCTACAGTCAAAATATAATAGATGTCACAAGTCCAAATATATTTATTTTAATTTCAATCATCTTCAGAAAATTGATCTTATTTGCCTTCCTCGTTCTCCTCTTCCTCTTCCTCTTCCTCTTCCTCTTCATCTTCATCTTCACTTTCATCTACTTCATCTTCGTCTTCATCTTCCTCTTCGGATAATTCTACCTCTACTATATTATTAGTCGTGTAATGAGTAACATTCGTTGAGTCCATATCTATAATATTTGTGACAAGAGGTAGTTCGTCCTCCTAATAAGCTATTTTGTCAACGTCAAAAGTATTTCTAGGTTTAGCCTTGCATACAGCCTACTAATCTAACCTCGCTGTCCCCCGTCAAGGATTAGTTATGAAGTACATGAGCTTAGTCTGACTTGATAGGACAAATGGTTCATAGCCTTGATATATACTCTTGTAGTTTATATCCACAAGACCATGCTTGTCAATTTTTTAACCTTGATCTTAAATCAGATCGAAGTTAATAAAATCTGACTTGATGCCCAACTATCTTGTAACTACCTCCAACAGTGAGTGATCCTCATAACTAGGTTATAAGGTAATCCTTGTATTCTCTAGAAAGTCCATGAACTTTGCAGCATCGATACTCGGTGCCTCCTCAGCTGCATCATGATTGTACAGATCAAAACTAGGCCCCGTCGCATCAAAAACCATGTTAACCCACCCGTCATCGTAAGTAGCATAGTCGTGGACATTTATATATAGCTACACATACGGCTCTGACTCCGATGCTAAAGACACAAGTTCTTCGTGCACGGTCCACTGATAGTAATTCAGCGTAAAACCCTTCGAGTACAAATGATATGTGACTTCCACTTCTAGATAATATTTTAAGTTATGGTACACACGGACACTTAATTTTGGTACTGTCCACGTACTGAGAGAACGCCTTGGTGAACTGCAGAAACTGTTGTACACCCTCTATGAATTTATCCCGTACACCGTACATGTCATCAGGATGACGGTTGTACATCCACGAACGATAAAGCAGATAGTAATTCATATACATTTTTAGATACTTCTACAAAGATGAATATATATCGTTCAAGTATATACTCATTTGAATATTTGGTAGTGTATATTATCCAAATGGCACTCACTCCAAATATATGTTACCTGACCCTCTGACCGAGGAGGGGGGTCGTCAGGGTTGAGGGAAGACGAGGGGGGTCATTAGGGCCGAGGGGGACGTTGTTTCCTTGGTTACGCAATACATACACCAATGTCTTGCCACAACCACCCGAACACGATGTGTAAAGAATAGGTTTGACACTGCTCTAACCCAAGTTGGATACGAGTTCTAGAAGAAGCTAATACCATATCGTGTCTCAACTTTGAAGAGTTATTCCGATGTCCGTGTGTACACCTTTCCTTGGGTCGAGATCTGCATCGTATTGTACACGATGCTCATACCCAAGATTGTGTCTAATTAACTAAGATAGGGTTAAAGTCTGTGTCGTGTCTCGACTTTGGGTTAGGGTCTGTGTCATGTCCTGTGTCGTGTTATTGAAGAGAGATAGGGTTAGGGTTAGGGTCTATGTCATATTCCGTATCGTGTCAGTGATATGTCATGTCAGTGTATGTGTATGTGTCATATCCCGTGTCATGTCTATGTCTGTCTATGTATCGCATCCGCTATCAAATATCATGTCTGTATCTGTGAGAGGAAGAGAGAGAGGGTTAGGGTTAGGGTTTACCTAGAGAGGAGAAGAAGCCGAAGGCAGAGGTCGTCGGAGGGGGGCAGACGAGCGAGGGGATCAGTTGTGCCGGAAGGGAGGAGCCGCACCTGAGGGGAGGAGCCACACGAGGGGGGAGACCTCATGGTGTGGGGGGGGGGGGGGACTTCATAGGAGGGAGGAGGATGCAATAGGAGGAGGAGACTTTGATAGGGGGGCATTTGAAATTTTTGTCTTCGAATTCGAGAGAATGGAGAAAAATAAAATCCTGAACCCTATATGAAATAATTTAGCGACGTCTAAAATAGACGTCGCTAAACATCACCAATATATTAATATACTACAACTTGAATACAAAATGTCGCTAAATGTCGCTAATTAAAAAGTTTGCAACATTAGCAATATCGCTAAAAATGTCGTTAATTAAAAAATAAGCAACGTCGATAAAAACGTCGCTAAATGTTACTAAATCAAAAAACTCAGCGACGTTTAGCGACGTTAAAGAAGCTTATAGCGACTATTCTTTAAAAAAACCCAAGTATACTCATTAAACATTACTTTGTGTCACCAACAACGACGTATAACGATGTTTATTTTTTGAGTCCCTAAAATCTTTAACGTTATCGATGTTTTATGTCGACGTCACTAAAAATGTCGCTATTTCATCAATTTTTTGTAGTAAAACCATACCAGGAGGTTGGTTGATTTACATCATGGTAAGAAGAAAGTAGGTTGCAAATGAGTGATCAATATTAAGATCAAATCGGATGTCACTCTTCATCGCCTGAAGGCTCGTCTGGTGGCAAAAGAATATTCTCAGAGCTATGGTAAGGATTATTTTGAGATATTCTCTCCAGTTGCTCGGATGACCTCTGTGTGCATACTCTTGGCCTTAGCTGTTCGCTATGACTGGCCATTGCTACAGTTGGATATCAAGAATGCATTTCTTCATGGAAATCTTAACAAATAAGTGTATGCGGTTCATTGTAAGGGAGGGTAACGTGTGTCATATTTATGGTACAATCTCCCGGGTTTGGTCATTTAACAAATATGGTTACTCAATTTGGCATGTTCCAATTAAAGAATGTCATTCAGTATTCTACCGTTAGATATCAGCTAGAAGGATACTACTTGGTGTCTATGTGGATAATATTGTGATCACAGGATACGACAGTCAGGGCATTGCAGGACTAAAAAAGTTTCTAGGATAACAGGTTTGAAACCAAGGATTTAAAATCGTTGAGGTACTTTTTGGGCGTAAAAGTCACACGGGACAAGCGAGACATTGTTATATCTCAGAGAAAGTATATGCTAGACATTATAAATGATTCATAAATGATACAAGCTAAAGGAGCAACCTCGTCTATGGACCCAGGGATAAATTTACTTCCCGACGAGGGGATACTGATGACCAATGATGATCAATATCATCGAGTAGTTGGGAAACTCAACTACTTGGCCGTTATGACTCGTCCAGATATTTCTTTTGCCGTCAGTGTCGCAAGTAGATGCATGTCTTCTCCAAGAGTTCCATATTGGGAGGCAGTTTTTATAATTCTGTGATATATAGTTTAGAATTCGAAAAAAGGAATTCAGATAGAGAATAAGGGGCATACTTATATTGAGTATTTTACTGATGCTGACTGGTGTGTCAGTCTTACGGATAGACAGTCTACATCTGAATACTCGGTATTCATTGGCGAGAACTTGGTATCGTGGAAGAGCAAGAAGTAGAGTGTGATCGTACGCTCAAGCTAGAAAGTGGAATATTGGGCCATTGCTCGTGGCACAAAAGAAGTACTATATCTGCAACTTCTTCTATAGGAACTGGAAGAGAAACATGATATATAGTAGCAGATATATGATATGATAACCAGTTTGCTATTCATATTTCTACTAATAATTTATTTCACGAAAGAATAAAGCACATTGAAATAGAAATTCACTTATCCGTGATGAGTATCAGAAAGAGATGATAAAGTTTCACCATGTGAGGACCGATGATCAGATAGCTGTTATATTTATGTCATGCCCCAGTATCGGAATATGGAGACGGACAAGGCCAGCTATTATGTATAAGGTATTATATGTCATATGGTGATCATGGTTGTAATAAGACAAGGGAGTGCAGGGTTCAATCAAATCTCATATGGTCAAGAACTTTTATGTCTCAATCATTCAAACAAGAAATAGTAAACATAGAGCATATATTATAAAGCAAATAAAGCATCCCAAAAGCTCTCTCAAAATATTTTAGAGACCAGCTGTGCAAAATAAGATGCTGACAGAGTATCAAAAGTACATAACAGTGATCAACTGCAGTCTGATTTAATACAATTATGTAAGGAAACTAATGTCCAGACGTACCGGCTAACAGGTGCCAGTGGCTAAATGCCCAAAAAAATTATTGTTCAATGATGAGCAGGAAAGAAGAAAACCCAGTCGTTATCCTCTATGACTGTCACTCCTCGTTCTCAATATACGTATTTGGAACGTATTTTATTTTAGCATAGTAGTATGTGCATGGAGACTAGACCCATTCTTTGGTTTAACCTGGTTCATGGTTCATTTTCGTAGGTTGGTTCAAGTCAATAGATCCCTTGGTTCAACCCTAAACCCTAACATATATAACCCATTATTTTCTCTCTCTCTCTCTTCACTTCTTCATTTCTTCCTCGCTCTTTAGTTTTCTCTTCCATTTTCCATAGGCAAGTATAACTTATATGATAAATATAAAAATCCTCTATTTATTGGTTTATTATATTTATTATATGTTTCTAAGCACTTTTAGAATTTGAAGTTTTCTGATTTGGTGGATGAATTTGAGTAGATCTACATTAATAACTTAGGGTTTTATGGGTTCCATATTTTTTTTGTAGTTTTGATCTACTAAAACATAATATTTTAGAAAATTAGTTTTTGGGGTTGATGGTGCACTTTATTTCAAGCATTTTGAATTTTGGTTCACTTGATTCGGAGTTAAAATAAAGTTTTTATGAAAAAATAATTTTGAGTTTTTTGGAGCTTTTTCGCCATGGTTGAACTTGCTGTCTAGAGAAGATGAAGTTCTCATACGGCAGCGCCTATGCGACAAAGACTTCCATTCGGCATGATCCTTATGCGTCCTGGACTCTTTGCCGCATAACCAAACAACATGCGTCCATCTTGTTGGACGCATGACTCTGAACCGTTGGTACATGTTTCTGTAATTTTATCTTTTTCTCTGACATACTTTATTTGTATGTCATATCAGTCACATCAATCACTTTATGTCACTTTACTGATATTTTATTTATTGCCCGTCGCTTCACGCTGGTCCCTAGGAGTAGAATTTAACCCTAAGCATACGGGCCTGACTTCATATTCGGCCAAGTAGTTCATGCGGCCCTGACTCCATATGCGGCCAAGTGGTTCATATGACCCTGACTTCATATGCGGCCTGAACTTCTTATGCGACATTTCTTAAGTAATTTATATTTGGGTTAATGTTTGTTTTATGATTCTAAGAAAGAATGGATTTAGTAACCAGACCTCGTGTCAGACATGACCATGAGTTAAGATTGGCTCTGAACATGGCATACGTTGAACTGAGATTTCAATATGAACCAGTCTAAGTGGATAGTGACTAAAATACTATGTACATGACATAAGCATTCGTATTACAATATAATATTGATTCATGTGACCCAATATATAATTGGTAATTGGACTCGACTACTGTATCCGTGTTGATAAAAAAATTTGCCTGAAAGTGTATATGATCAATTATGCGCCTAGGTGCGACCCACCATGTCACGTGTTAAGTGATTATATTTGGGTTGTGCATCGAGAATGCCTCCAAATTCCTGAATGTGTGATATTATAAATATATATATTATTTCCCTCCAGTACAGACATAATATGCGAGTCAATTATCAAAGCGTGGTTAGGATATTGATTGGATGAATATTGCATACACGCTCGGATGAATCCAGATTGAACTTCTATGGATTCGTATCTGTCGTGCATATACTTTATACGACATCCTTAGGGAAAATTCTTATATGACCAAGCCTTGCTATTTTCGGACACAATATAGGGTTAATTAGGTAACTAAAAGTTGTAGTAACATTTGGAGAAAACGGTATCCCGAGATCATGCCAACGAACCTTCCCACATCTAGTGCATTATGGTTTGGCCACCACAGATACTGTCTATCATTTTCATTAGTGGAGTGTAGTATCTGACTTATTATATTATGCTGAGCTACTATTTTACTATAGGATTATTGGAACCGCTAATACAATATTTTTAGCGCAATGGTCCTACAAGGGACTGGTGTATCTCGTGTAATACCTATTTTATTTATTGGCTCTGTTAGCTCATGTTCGACAATGGCATGATCTAAGAATACATATTATGCATTATTTCTGAGATAACCTCAGACTCAACAAAATAACAAGTCATACAAGTGATTGGCCGATATAAAGAAAATGGACTTGGTTGTGGTTGTATTATTCGGTTAGTAGCCTAGGAAAATGGACTATCATAGTGTGATGGTTTAAGCCTTGTTCTTGTTTGGTTCTAGGGTTAGGCCTTCACGCTAGGATATGTCATGAACCTAAGTTACGATACTGAACCTATGTAAATATGTATCTATTATTTGGGTTTTATTTCTCTATTTCGTGCTTCCTTTGTGGTACTTGCTATTTGGGGTCTAACCCCACTGGTTTTGCATGGCCAGATTTTGAGCCAGCACCCGAGGATCTAATGTTCTATCCCATAACTCATGACGCGTACCAGGAACATGGTCGTAAAGAATAACGAGTGAGTTTTCTTTCTCCCTGCTTGTCATTGTATATTTATTCTTTTTGGCATTTAGCCACCGGCATGTCTCGACACTAGTCTCCTTACATGATTGTATTAAATTAGACTGCAGCTGATCACTGTCATGTACTTTTAATACTCTGCTAACTTCTTATTTTGTAAAGTTGGTCTCTAGAATATTTTGACAAAGTATTTGGGATGCCTTATGTCACGCACCAATTCCCGCAAGGGGCCGATCATCCTCGCTTAGTGCCTTATGGAACCGATCATCCTCCTATGGGCATGATGTCATGCCAGCCTAAGTTGCGCTTGCATAAGGCCAAAGCTTTAAACAAGGACAAGTAAGCTATTCAAGACAGAAGCAGCGGGACAATATTGCAAAAAAGTAAAGAAACAAGATCTTTATTGATATTAAAAAGTGTTACAAGCGGAGCTTGGGCGAGATTACAATTTGCTCAAGCTATCTCTCTCTAGATTATATTCCATAGATTACTTCCCTATATACTAAAGTAGCTCAAAATATATCGATACGACTCAAGACATCGACTCCAAATTTCTGGGTCCTGGGGATGAGGCTCGAATTTCGCTTCTTCGGATGATCCAGTACCTACTAACAAGAAAACTGATAGGGGTCAGCACTTTATGGAAAGTACTAGTGAGTATAAATAATGAACAAATACATCACATAAAATATCTATCCGAGTACAAGTTATCCGAGACCAATACATCACATGAAATATCTATCAGATAATTCTATAATGCAAGCAAGTAATAAAAAATAAACTTATATCTTTTCTTCTTATCAAAACGAGCGATATGTTCAATTTTCTTATACAAACCTAATGGCATACCCTACTAGATCACAAGGGTCGTACCTCGGAATGCACTATTAGTCTCTTCTCATTTGAATCTATCATCTTTAGTAGTTCGATAAAAGGAAACAGGTAAGCGAGATATATTATAAGCGAGCATGATAATGATTCTATAAAATCTAGCATGCAATTTCTATCTCATTCAGTACGATATGGAACAGGCAAAAAATCCCTATTTAAGCAAGAATGGTTAAGCAAGCATGGTAGTAGTTGTTCTATCTCTTTTTAACTAAAACATGCAATTATACTCTTACTTAGCATATGACATAGAGACTTGTTCAAACAATTCCTTTACTCTTCTTATTAGCATGGTAAGGGTTCGTACTCAATGACAATAATACAAGTTCTTTAGTTAAGCATGTAGGTTATCGTTTCTATCATTCCCATATGAACATTCTCTACTTAACAAACAAGCAATTCAAAAACTCAGATTCATTATTAAGGCATGCAAGAATCCGATAATGAAGTTCCGCCCACTCACCCAGATTAATCGTCTTGTGTTTTGATCGGAAAACACTTCGAGAAGGCTTCAACTCAAGCTAGCAAAGTGATATCTCTTGTACATAGAGCCAACGCACTTCACCTTATTCTTTTATTATATATGCTCTATGTTTACTATTTCTTGTTTGAATGACTGAGACATAAAAGTTCTTGACCATAGGATACTTGATTATAGCATGCATCCCTTGTCTTATTACAGCTGTGATCGTCGTACGACATATAATACCTTGTACGGGATAGCTGGCTATGTCCGTCTTTATATTCTGGTACTGGGGCCTTGCAAGGTTATAGTGGTGGCCCCTGTAGGTCTATTTTTAGACTTATGGGATATCATGGTCATAGGAGTCTCAATCAAATATGATCATTCTTGAAATTTTGAATTTATCCTCTTCAATACTCAGCTTAAAATTTCTCAGATTGGTTGCTTCCTTGTTCCTTCTCGTCCTATACTTGATTATTTCTTATGCTCTTCTTTAGGGCTTCTCCTTCCCCCGATGCTGCAGCAACAAGAGAGAAAAATTTACCAGTGGAACAAGTTCCTGTAGAACCCAAGCCAAGGATTCGAGTTAAGCCCACGATAAATGGGACAGAGCAGCAGGCTCCAGGTGTTCCCGTACCTCCCATAGTGCTGGAAATACTAGATATCTCGACCTTGCTAAAGATTATCCATGGATTGTTGGATGCCCAACAACACCAGATGGTTGTGCAGCAATAACAACAATAGCAACACCAGCAAAAACAGCTTCAGCAGCAGGAACAAAATGTCATGTTGAACCAAGGGTAGCAGACGACCCTAGAACGAGGTAGGAGAATAGATTATGGTGCATCTGTAAGATTTTACAGACTGAACTCCATATATTTTGATGGCATGGAGGATGCAATCATGGCAGATAGTTGGCTCAAGGATATTAAGACCATTCTGGCAGCAGCTAAAGTTTCGGTCGAAGAACAAATTGACCTGGTTCGCCTATAACTCCAAGATCTGGCAAGGGATTGGTGGGCCACGATTATCACTACCCAATTCTAGAAAATAGATTTTTTTTTTAAATTTGGTAAATTGTGTATTGATCATAAATATTTGTATTTATATTTAATTAGTTGGTTGTATTATTTTTATTGGTTGTTTTAGGATTTTGGCTAGTTTGGACCCGTGTCAGTCCCTAGTGGACCCATGTCAGACCCGACCAACATCCTTGTCAGACTTATTTAGGGGTTTAGAATAGTTATTATATATTTTAATTAGCTAATTGGAGAGTTTTGGATTAGTTAGAATGTGTTTAGAAAACCCCAAACCTAAACCCAAGTTGGATGACTAATTTGGACGGCATTTTAGTCCTTGTGTCTAACCCTAACCATATTTTATGTGTATGGTCGGCCCCTCCTAACCCTAATTCCTTCATGACCGAACCCCCCCATTCCCTCATTCCATTCTTCTTCTTCTTCACTCTTTTCTCCATTCTCTTCTTCTTCCTTCTTCCAATTTTCTCTATTTCAAGCAAGTTTTGCACCCCTCTTCTCTTCCTTCATCTACTTATTCCATAGATGTAAACCCTAACCCTTTATTTTTCCCTAACCTAGGTGTGTAGAGCCTAGACTTGGTGTAGAGGCTTGGCATGGAGGCTTGGAGGCTTAAGGGTGGTAATTTCTAGGGTTTTGGAGACTTTGGCCTTGGGATTCCAACTCCCAAGAGGTAAACCCTAACTTTTCTCTTAGTGATTACTCTAATATAGTGTAATTAGTAGTTTAGAACCTTCCTAGACCTTAGAACTACCCATGGGAGGAAGTTAGAGATTGTTTGGTTGTGTTTGGAGACTTTGATATTAGGCTTTGTGTCAATTTTGGATAAATTTCGAGATTGGCCCAATTTTGGGTGATGCCCTAGGTTAGATTGACCTAGGTAGACGTGCTTGGGTGTCTTAAGGGTAAGTACGTGTCCCCGTTCGGACACATGAGATCGTATCACGGAGATTTGGACGTTTCGGGCGATTTGGGGGTTTTTCATCGTCATGGGTCCCACATGCATGTAAAATTTTGCCACGGACCTAGAATCAGAGTGTTAGTATTTTTTTTAGGTTCTAGACATCGATTAGAACTCGTGGATAAATTTTGGATCAATTTTGAGTAGGTTTGGTGTGCGTTTTACGAGATATCGCGAACCGCACTCCACGTGTTCGTCAAAATGGCCAAATGGCCATTTCGAATTGGTTTCTAGGTTTCGGGCTTGTGCGCGGATTGGTTTAGCTTCGGAGAGTGTGTATTAGAGTTCATGAGTTATATTATATATATATATATATATATATATATATATATATATATATATATATATATGTATTTATATATTTTTGGCTGGTTGTACGTGTGTTGGTGTGGTTGTGTGTGTGTGTGTTTAAGTATGTTAGTGTGTTAGTGTGTGTGTGTGTGTGTGTGTGTGTGTGTGTGTGTGTGTGTGTGTGTGGTTATATATATATATATATATATATATATATATATATATATATATATATATATATCACGAGTTATATTTAATATATATATATATATATGTATTTATATGTTTTTGGCTGGTTGTGCGTGTGTTGGTGTGGTTGTGTGTGTGTGTTTAACTATGTTGGTGTGTTAGTGTGTGTGTGTGTGTGTGGTTATATATATATATATATATATATATATATATATGTGTAAGTGTGTTTATATATATATATATATATCTATATATGTGACAAAATGGGCAGCAGCAGCAGCAGCTTGGGGCACCACCAGCAGCAGCGGCTTGTGGCACCAGCAGCAGTAGCAGGAGGAGTATCAACAGCAGAGTTTAAAGAGACAGAGCTATATATATATATATATATATATATATATATATATATATATATATATATATATATATATATATATATATATATATATATATATATATATATAGGTAGATATGTATATGTGTTTAGATATATATATTTGCCTAGATATATAGCTAGATCTATGTATATATATATATATAGATAGTTATCTAGTTAGTGTTAGAGAGGGGTAAGTTAGATATCTCAATACCTTGAGATAACAAGGTATCTCAATACCTTGAGATACTCAAGGTATTGGGTATCGGGGCGAGGTATTGGGCGTTTGCCTAGGTTTGAGTTTAGAGTTGGGTTTATATGTATAGGTGTATATATATATACATGTTAGGGTATGCATTAGTGGGTTTATGCGGGGTATATAGCATAGGTTGAGATATCGGATACCGAGGGTATCCCGGTATCTCAAGAAGGCGAGTTTGAGGGTTTACTAGCTTAATGAGCTAGTTTTGACCTAAAATTTTAGGGGCACCCTAGTTTGACCTAGAGTTCACCATAATTGCCCCCGTTGACCACAAAAGTTAACATTTGACCTAGTTTTGACCCAGAGTTGACTTTTTGGACCCCGGGTTGACTTTTTGACCCAAATTTTATCGGTTTGACCAATTCGACCTAGAATAACCCTAGAAGCTTATTTTTAATTATTTTATATCTGTTTAATTTTTTAAAACACCGTTTAATCTTGCTTTTCGTAATAGGTCTTTGCGACGCCAGTCCGGATCTCGATTCTCACCAGTTGCTCAGGACGTCAGGCGAGTACTTACCTCTGATTGTTTCTATTTCATGATAGCGTATATATCACCTAATCTGGAACTGTAATACTTGATTCTGACATATTATTTCATGAGATGGTACTAGTTGGATCCTGTCATCAGATGTTATCCCCTTACCGTGTTCAGCGGGTACTCTATCACGTGTATTTCATCATGTACTTCGGGTATTGATTCTCATGTGCTATCATGTGCTTCGTGTGCTCTCGCCTTCATGTGCGCGAGTTATTTATCATGTACATAGTGTATCGTGGTTGCATCCAAGAGTATTAGTGGGGGAGGGGAGTAGAAGTTGGTTATGTGATCAAAGCCAAACAGTATCATGTGTATGTCGGTTATGCAACTCACGCATAACGGAGTTATCATAGATTATTCATGTGCAACCTAAGCCGATCATATAACGAACTTGTGCTCAAGGCACTTAGCTAGTATTCCTATTTTCTCACATGCAGTTACTTCTCTACTATTTGTATTATTCTCCAGTTTTACATTGCAGTTACTTTATCAGTTCTACCATGTATTTATTTTTCTGTGTATCTTGTATTCTTTTCTATTGCGTGTCATATATACATTACCATATATTTGGAGTTGCTTTCAGAGTTATGTACTTTGCTCCAGTCCTGACTGGACATATTTTTTCCAGAGGATCCTGAGAATTTTTGCCCGACCTTCTACGGGCCAGGTGTCGACGAGTGTTGCAACCCTGATTTTGAGGAGGAGCCTGTCCCAACTGAGGAGATTCCGCTAGCACCCTAGTGTAGCTAGGTGGGTTTCACTGGGTTGCTCCCAGTTGGTATTTTGGATGAATATATTTATTATTTTGCTACTGTAAGATATTGTAGACTTTTAGACATGGACTGTATATTTGAATATTGTACTTGCTCTCTTTGGTTCTTTGTTTCCTTGTTGATATTTTATCGTGCTTTTACTCTTCTCCTAGTTATTGTGATTGAGTTTTATATATATTGTGATGTTGCCCTCCTTTTGGGGAGGTTATCTTGACAGGTTATTCTGAGATATAGATTGTTATGACCTAGAACGGACCTAGACAGTGTTCTACTACCGATTCTGCGGCATAGGTTGGACGTACCCATGACTCATGCCCAATTTTTTGGGTGTGGGTCGTGACAACGATAGAGGTAGGATTGAGACATCTTATTTTATGGAATAATTTTAGGACCTGGTTCAGGGTAAAGTACTTTAGGATTGTGGCTCAGAGTGAGTTACAACAAAGGTTCATTAACCTTAAACTGCCTGAAAGGATAGTAGATGGCTATGCGGCAGAGTTTTACTAACTAAACAGGTTTGCTCCAACCTTGGTGGCAACAGAGTTGGAGAAGGAAATGAGGTTCCAACAGGGACTTTACTTGGAAATCTTGCATATGGTAGAGTTGCACGATTACCAGACTTTTGAGATGGTATTCATAGCAGCCAAGAGGGTTGAGCTTTGTCACTACCACATTCCGAAAACAGGGGTATTTTCGAATTTTTTACAATATTTAATATTATGTTATTTACAATTAATTAATTGCATGATAGTGTATTTGATTTAAATGATTTTGTGTGATGTGTGATTAAATATATAATTATATGCAGTGTTAATTATTTTATTTTAGCTAGCAGACCAGACCTAGAAGCCTAGTAGACGAACCCCTGTCCGAATTATAGAATTCTGGATTTTGTTATTTTTATTTAGAATTTAATAATTGGAGATTGTAATTAATTATCGTATTTTATTTATATTTTTGCGCATTGCCTTCGCTTCGATATTTGGAGCACTATCCAGACTTTTGTCTTCCAACAAATTTCACCATCTTGCCCTAGACATACCCGCCTTCGATTCTGCTATTTTTGCAACTCATAATTTTGCTCCCTGTACATTGTTTCTGGCCGCACAAAAATCGTCGCGGACGTTATTTTAATTTCCTATTTTTGTATCGTTGTGCGTTCCAATCGAAAATTGGAGGCCATCTTGACCTATTTTTCGTGCGACCCAAATTAGGGTAATATTCTGTTCTGAGTCTTCTTCAATATTGGTATTGATGACTTGATCTGATTTTGATCCCAAGTACTCCTAATTAATTGTTGAACACAACTTGCATTTATTTCTATTTAATTTGAGGATACCATTTTATCTGATTTTAAAATCCCAAATTAATTTCAGTGCCCTACAAATTCAGCCCATACCCATCTTACAGTGCCCCCTGACCCTACAAAATATCGGACCCCGAATCGCCCGCCAAATTTTCATCATTTCATGCGTTTGTGCAATTTCCCGAATTTAAGGGGCTAAGTTGCAATTATTTAATTGTATGTGCCAACACCTAATTATTTTAACCAATGAGGGAACCCACTATTTTTAATTAATTAATCTCACCCTCATCCCCATGAATAAATTCCTCATGTTCAATCTGGACCACTCAATTAATTGAGTGCATCCTCACCCTCCATCATAACACCCTCTCTCCTATTTAATATCATGTCACCCTCAAACCCTAATCCCTATGCTACCTAGAAAACCCCACCCTCACAAGCCTCCAAAATATTCCCCAAGCCCCACCTCTCTCCTACGTTGGAAAACTCCTTCCCTCTTTTCTTTTTCTCTTTTCTTTTCTTCTCCTTCTCCTTCCTTTCTTCTTCTTCCTTTCTTCTCCTTTTCATTATTTTGAATTCAAATTAAAGGAGGAGGGGGAATACTGTTCATCCCCCTCACCACTGTTCAGCGGCCTGTCCCCGGCGGCTCAGGCTCTCCACGGCGGCCCCCTCACGAGCGCCCGGCCGACGGCTGCTCCTCCCTTCGGCGGACCCTCGCATCTCCGGCGGCGGCGGCCACTGCTCCTCAGAAGCCCGGCGGCTGCCCCTGTGTGCCCCGGCCGAGCCACTGTGCAGCCGGCCCTCTTCTCAGTATCTCCGGCGGCCTCTTCAACGTCGGCGGCTTCCCGGCGGACAACTCTGGCCGGCGTCCACTGCTCCTCCTATCACCACCCTGCAGTCCCTGTCACCCCGACCCCGCTGCTCCTCCGGCGGCCGGCGGCAGCCACCCCCTCTGTGAGTATTTCTCTCTCTCTCTCTTTTATATATATATATATATATATATATCTTTATACATATATATATATATCTTTATATATATATATATCTATATATATATATATCTAATGTATATGTATGTGTTTGTTTATACATTTAAATTAATGTGAAAAACTTGTAAATGTATATATAATAAATGTAAGGTATTTTTATGTATTAAATAAATGGTATAAATACGTATTTAATTTAATATTAGTAGTATATGTATTAGTATATATTATTTAATGTGTAGGTATTTAACGTATACATATTAAATAATATTTTGGTATATGTATTATTTTTGGTAAAAATGTATACATATGTGAATTGTATATTAGTTATTTATTAGTAATCAATTGTTTAATAGTATATATAATAATTGGTATACGTACATATATATATATTTCATGTATACTAAATATATTTTAATAAAATGGGAATAAATATATATATGTATATATTTTGTAAATGTATGTAAAGTATTTTTAATTAATACTTTAAATATTTGAATACGTATTAGTATATGTATATGCATATTTTTATTTAATTAATATTTAAACATAATAAAATACATGTATAGATATAATAGTTATTTAATTTATGTTAATACATAAATATGTATTGGTATATAATGTAAAGTGTATAATATAATTGGTAAATGTATATACATGTATTTCATTTATCTACTTAGCATATTACAATATATAAATAGGTATAGTAATTATTTTTATTTAATTGTATAAATAATTAGTATATGTATTTCATTTAATTTGTATATAAAATATAAAGTATTACATTTAATTAATGAGAAATGGGCATATGTATATTATTTTATTAATATCTAATTATATGAGTGTAGTAGGTAATTAAATAAATTATATAATTAAGTATGTATTTAATTAAGGCACATGTATATATATGTATATTGGTATGTATTTTGTGTATGTGTATATTATGATACATGTATATAGTATAATTATTATTTTGGTATAAATATATATGTATATATATATATTTTCGTATTGGTGTATGTTTAACAAAAACATTTTTTGCATGTATATAAATAAATGTGGCATAACGTATATTTTGGTATAATTATATATATATTTTATTGTATAGATACAAATATATTTTTGGTATAAGAATTATATAAATTTATATACATCTATTTAGTGTATATATATTATATACGTATTTTGTACAAATTATTGATAGGCACTTATATATAGTATATACATGTTTAAATTGGTATTTATATTTTCTGAGTAGATATGTATATTTATGTACCCCTACTAGATGACCCTAGTTGACTAGTGCCCTGTCTGACATGGCCCTGAGGCCAGTGTTTATGGACTGTGTGTTAGCGTAGCATCTGATGCAAATGTGGTTTGATTGTGTTATGTTTATAGGACTGTTGGGTTACCCAGGGGATACTCTGGAACAGGACATCCATAAATACCAGCTAAGGACTGAGGCAAGTACATTCTCTGATAATTTCCAATTCTTGATAATTGCTATAAGTTCAATGATCTTGAAATGTTACAACTGAATCTTTGACACTGTGCTACACGGACTAGTATAGCTTGGATCTGCAGTCATGAGATGTTACCTTAATTATCGTATTGACATTGTACACGACATGTATATTTAGAAACCGTACATGATAGACTTTACTTGCTCGTGTATCGTGACGTGTCATGGTTGGATCCACAGTACTAGTTGGGGGCGGGGAAGTAGTTAGTAAGAAATGTGATCATAACCTCTTATTGTAGTATAAAAACTGTAAGTGTTAATCATGCTCTTCACCCATGATTAGCCAGGCCTTATAGCAACCGTACATGTTCCCAAGCCGATCACATTTCGAAACTACTATTTCAAACACTTAGAATAGTTACAGTTCTCTATTTTAGATCATATACTACATCACCCGTATATGATACTGTTCCTTGTTCTTTCATTTTTACATGCACTGACTGTATCATATTGCTATTGCCTGTCTCTCTTAAACTGTCATTACATTACTTCACTGTCTTCTCAGTAACTAGCATGACATGTTTTATTGTATTATAGACATTATCAATTAATGGAACTGTTATTTGAGATTGTGCTTTGCTCCTTCCTGACTGGAAACATTTTTCCAGACTATGCCTTAGATGACCGCTGTCCGACACTTTATGGACTATGGTGAGTAGCTGCAGACTTGGTAGTTAGCTGTGATTCTGGGGGTCTAGCCGAAATTGTTATTCATTGTTAGTTCTTAAGTAGACTATTTGGTACCGGATTTGTCTCCGGCATTTTGATGATTCTTGGATGTGGTTAAGTTAAGTTATTTCTTGTGGACTTGTGTTGAGTTAAATTTTAGTTTTATTATTCGAAATCTTATCGTGCTGTAATCCTGTGATTGAGTATATGTTCATCTATTTGTGTTATCCGTGCCTCCTAATGGAGATTGGATGCTTACGTGACATTAGTTAGATAGTATCAATACCTAGACAGCGTTCTACCGCCGATGCTGCGGCGTAGGCTGGACGTACCCACGCACTCGTGCCCCTAAACCGGGTGCGGGTCGTGACACGTTTTTAGTGGTGGCCCATGCAGGTCAGACTTCGCGAGTTGTGCGATGTCGTAGTAGTGTAGCATCCTTGTTATACTACTGCGTACCTGCGATAGAATCTAGGACATAGGATACTAGGACGAGAGGATACTCAATCACAAATTATTTGAGAGATTCCTGGGACGACCCTTGAGAATCTCATTATAAATTCCAATTTAAATCCTTCCTCCTTGTTTTCGTCCGTCCTCACTTATTGATATTGAGTTTAATTCTGGTTGACCAGTTGTTAACTTTAATTCTTGGTATCGTTGTGGAGTTTTTGATTTCATATCGAGGTGAATTTTACGGGCTAAAATTTACGGTATCATCTGATGACATACATTGATGAGAACAGTGAGAAAGGTAAAATGTCTACTTTGATTATGGAACCTAGAATTTATCGCAGCCATATTAGCTGTCGTGACGAGAACGTAGGAACCTAACTTGGATGTACATACTTTAGTTATGAGATTTAGAGTTTCTCGCAGCCATACCGGTTGGCGTGGCGAGGATTCTAGATGACATGATTATAGGGTTGCATACCTTAGTTACGGAACCTGTCGTTTATCGCATCTATGCTTACTGGCGTGGCGAGGATTCTAAGTATCATGATTTCTGACGAGACGTGTATGATTATCAGGTTGTATCTTAAATTGGTTCTTAAAGTATCATCTCAAGACTTACCTATTTCTGTTATTCCAGGACTTTGTTCCATCGCTTCTTTTCCTTATTAGCAGTAAAGATACCTTGCGTCCTCAATCCAGTTCTTTTGAGCTCCTATTCTCTAAGGATCCCTTGTAAAAATTTCTAATTTAAATCATTCCTTTGTCCCGTCCATTCTCACTTATTGATGTTGAATTTGATTGTTGTTAATTAGGTATTAAATTAGGATTTTGGTTTCCTTGTAGGGTTTGATGTCATATCAAGATAAATTACAGACTGATTTATGGTACTATTTGATGATGCCCGTCAATGAGGACAGTGGAAATGATTAACATTAGGGCTATTGGACTACGAAAGGTAAATTTTAATTTTAAATTTGAGGATTGAAAATGAATTTCAAATTTTAAGAATTGTGAGAGGTTGAGATATTATGTTAATAAAATCTTATTTTGAAGATTTCAATGAATTGCAAAATTTTGAAATTTGAGGAGTTGAAATATGGTTATTAAAATTTTATTTTTGAGGAATTCAGATTCAATTTGATGAACATAGACAAGTCTGTAAGGGTCTTTTAGTGATTAAGTTTCATTCAGTATTTAAATAATTGACCTTGAGGAAAGTGTATGCTTTTACTTTAAATTTTATTCAAGGAATTATTTTTGAGGAATTTTATTTGAGGATAAAATCTTATAGCGAGAGAGATATATTATAATATGTGAGATGATAATTTGGATTATTGGAAATGATAGTGCAATTATTTCGGACAGTACAATTTTCGTACACAGTTGAGGTTGTAAATAATTAGTGTATTAGTGTGCACCTTGAGTATTAGGGACTGTGAGTAGTATATGTATACTCGTGGATTAAATTATAATTGGTAGAGTGGATATTAAATTTCGGACATTGGATTATTAACTCAAAACTTTCAGGAAATTTTTGATAAAAAGGGACTTTGATTCTATGTCAAGGATTTTTATAGGAATACAAATAATTTTAGATTTTTAAAATTTGTAAAAAGATATTATGGATTATAACCTGATTTCATGATGACAAATTTAAATTTGCGGGAATAATAATGTGTATGATTAAACACTAATATGAGGATTTTAAATTTCGAGGACGAAATTCTTTTAAGGTGGGTAGACTTGTCACTACCACATTCCGAAAACAGGGGTATTTTCGAATTTTTTACAATATTTAATATTATGTTATTTACAATTAATTAATTGCATGATAGTGTATTTGATTTAAATGATTTTGTGCGATGTGTGATTAAATATATAATTATATGCAGTGTTAATTATTTTATTTTAGCTAGCAGACCAGACCTAGAAGCCTAGTAGACGAACCCCTGTCCGAATTATAGAATTCTGGATTTTGTTATTTTTATTTAGAATTTAATAATTGGAGATTGTAATTAATTATCGTATTTTATTTATATTTTTGCGCATTGCCTTCGCTTCGATATTTGGAGCACTATCCAGACTTTTGTCTTCCAACAAATTTCACCATCTTGCCCTAGACATACCCGCCTTCGATTCTGCTATTTTTGCAACTCATAATTTTGCTCCCTGTACATTGTTTCTGGCCGCACAAAAATCGTCGCGGACGTTATTTTAATTTCCTATTTTTGTATCGTTGTGCGTTCCAATCGAAAATTGGAGGCCATCTTGACCTATTTTTTGTGCGACCCAAATTAGGGTAATATTCTGTTCTGAGTCTTCTTCAATATTGGTATTGATGACTTGATCTGATTTTGATCCCAAGTACTCCTAATTAATTGTTGAACACAACTTGCATTTATTTCTATTTAATTTGAGGATACCATTTTATCTGATTTTAAAATCCCAAATTAATTTCAGTGCCCTACAAATTCAGCCCATACCCATCTTACAGTGCCCCCTGACCCTACAAAATATCGGACCCCGAATCGCCCGCCAAATTTTCATCATTTCATGCGTTTGTGCAATTTCCCGAATTTAAGGGGCTAAGTTGCAATTATTTAATTGTATGTGCCAACACCTAATTATTTTAACCAATGAGGGAACCCACTATTTTTAATTAATTAATCTCACCCTCATCCCCATGAATAAATTCCTCATGTTCAATCTGGACCACTCAATTAATTGAGTGCATCCTCACCCTCCATCATAACACCCTCTCTCCTATTTAATATCATGTCACCCTCAAACCCTAATCCCTATGCTACCTAGAAAACCCCACCCTCACAAGCCTCCAAAATATTCCCCAAGCCCCACCTCTCTCCTACGTTGGAAAACTCCTTCCCTCTTTTCTTTTTCTCTTTTCTTTTCTTCTCCTTCTCCTTCCTTTCTTCTTCTTCCTTTCTTCTCCTTTTCATTATTTTGAATTCAAATTAAAGGAGGAGGGGGAATACTGTTCATCCCCCTCACCACTGTTCAGCGGCCTGTCCCCGGCGGCTCAGGCTCTCCACGGCGGCCCCCTCACGAGCGCCCGGCCGACGGCTGCTCCTCCCTTCGGCGGACCCTCGCATCTCCGGCGGCGGCGGCCACTGCTCCTCAGAAGCCCGGCGGCTGCCCCTGTGTGCCCCGGCCGAGCCACTGTGCAGCCGGCCCTCTTCTCAGTATCTCCGGCGGCCTCTTCAACGTCGGCGGCTTCCCGGCGGACAACTCTGGCCGGCGTCCACTGCTCCTCCTATCACCACCCTGCAGTCCCTGTCACCCCGACCCCGCTGCTCCTCCGGCGGCCGGCGGCAGCCACCCCCTCTGTGAGTATTTCTCTCTCTCTCTCTTTTATATATATATATATATATATATATATCTTTATACATATATATATATATCTTTATATATATATATATCTATATATATATATATCTAATGTATATGTATGTGTTTGTTTATACATTTAAATTAATGTGAAAAACTTGTAAATGTATATATAATAAATGTAAGGTATTTTTATGTATTAAATAAATGGTATAAATACGTATTTAATTTAATATTAGTAGTATATGTATTAGTATATATTATTTAATGTGTAGGTATTTAACGTATACATATTAAATAATATTTTGGTATATGTATTATTTTTGGTAAAAATGTATACATATGTGAATTGTATATTAGTTATTTATTAGTAATCAATTGTTTAATAGTATATATAATAATTGGTATACGTACATATATATATATTTCATGTATACTAAATATATTTTAATAAAATGGGAATAAATATATATATGTATATATTTTGTAAATGTATGTAAAGTATTTTTAATTAATACTTTAAATATTTGAATACGTATTAGTATATGTATATGCATATTTTTATTTAATTAATATTTAAACATAATAAAATACATGTATAGATATAATAGTTATTTAATTTATGTTAATACATAAATATGTATTGGTATATAATGTAAAGTGTATAATATAATTGGTAAATGTATATACATGTATTTCATTTATCTACTTAGCATATTACAATATATAAATAGGTATAGTAATTATTTTTATTTAATTGTATAAATAATTAGTATATGTATTTCATTTAATTTGTATATAAAATATAAAGTATTACATTTAATTAATGAGAAATGGGCATATGTATATTATTTTATTAATATCTAATTATATGAGTGTAGTAGGTAATTAAATAAATTATATAATTAAGTATGTATTTAATTAAGGCACATGTATATATATGTATATTGGTATGTATTTTGTGTATGTGTATATTATGATACATGTATATAGTATAATTATTATTTTGGTATAAATATATATGTATATATATATATTTTCGTATTGGTGTATGTTTAACAAAAACATTTTTTGCATGTATATAAATAAATGTGGCATAACGTATATTTTGGTATAATTATATATATATTTTATTGTATAGATACAAATATATTTTTGGTATAAGAATTAAATAAATTTATATACATCTATTTAGTGTATATATATTATATACGTATTTTGTACAAATTATTGATAGGCACTTATATATAGTATATACATGTTTAAATTGGTATTTATATTTTCTGAGTAGATATGTATATTTATGTACCCCTACTAGATGACCCTAGTTGACTAGTGCCCTGTCTGACATGGCCCTGAGGCCAGTGTTTATGGACTGTGTGTTAGCGTAGCATCTGATGCAAATGTGGTTTGATTGTGTTATGTTTATAGGACTGTTGGGTTACCCAGGGGATACTCTGGAACAGGACATCCATAAATACCAGCTAAGGACTGAGGCAAGTACATTCTCTGATAATTTCCAATTCTTGATAATTGCTATAAGTTCAATGATCTTGAAATGTTACAACTGAATCTTTGACACTGTGCTACACGGACTAGTATAGCTTGGATCTGCAGTCATGAGATGTTACCTTAATTATCGTATTGACATTGTACACGACATGTATATTTAGAAACCGTATATGATAGACTTTACTTGCTCGTGTATCGTGACGTGTCATGGTTGGATCCACAGTACTAGTTGGGGGCGGGGAAGTAGTTAGTAAGAAATGTGATCATAACCTCTTATTGTAGTATAAAAACTGTAAGTGTTAATCATGCTCTTCACCCATGATTAGCCAGGCCTTATAGCAACCGTACATGTTCCCAAGCCGATCACATTTCGAAACTACTATTTCAAACACTTAGAATAGTTACAGTTCTCTATTTTAGATCATATACTACATCACCCGTATATGATACTGTTCCTTGTTCTTTCATTTTTACATGCACTGACTGTATCATATTGCTATTGCCTGTCTCTCTTAAACTGTCATTACATTACTTCACTGTCTTCTCAGTAACTAGCATGACATGTTTTATTGTATTATAGACATTATCAATTAATGGAACTGTTATTTGAGATTGTGCTTTGCTCCTTCCTGACTGGAAACATTTTTCCAGACTATGCCTTAGATGACCGCTGTCCGACACTTTATGGACTATGGTGAGTAGCTGCAGACTTGGTAGTTAGCTGTGATTCTGGGGGTCTAGCCGAAATTGTTATTCATTGTTAGTTCTTAAGTAGACTATTTGGTACCGGATTTGTCTCCGGCATTTTGATGATTCTTGGATGTGGTTAAGTTAAGTTATTTCTTGTGGACTTGTGTTGAGTTAAATTTTAGTTTTATTATTCGAAATCTTATCGTGCTGTAATCCTGTGATTGAGTATATGTTCATCTATTTGTGTTATCCGTGCCTCCTAATGGAGATTGGATGCTTACGTGACATTAGTTAGATAGTATCAATACCTAGACAGCGTTCTACCGCCGATGCTGCGGCGTAGGCTGGACGTACCCACGCACTCGTGCCCCTAAACCGGGTGCGGGTCGTGACAAGCTTACTTCCGCCAAGAGGGTTGAGCTTACTTCCCAGAGAATGGCATTAAGAAGAGTGGATCGAAAGATGCCTTATGGACAGAGCAATGGGGGAGGACCAGTACCATAAACATCAGCACCATCCCTTGACATTCGCATCCATGACGTGAAATAGAGGAGGCCAGTGACTTCGACAGTGATGGCAACAACTCAGCAGCAGAAGCTGAGGTAGCAACAGCAATAGTAGCAACAACGATGGAGTGCGTCGACAGGTTGTACCTATTATGGCAAGGGAGATCAAACCCAGGATATTTATCGAGAAGCTAAAAGATTATGCTTGAGATGTGAGAGCCCTAATCAAAAGATTGTCATATGCCTATTAATACAAAGGCCAAGAGGGCAAGTACAACAGTTTCCTGCATTGCCATCTCCAATGACGGTGCAGCAAGGAGGACCAACAGCAGCAGTACAGCTTTTAACTCAGCATCCATTGCCGATGCAATCCCAGCTTTATAGACAACAACAATATCAGAATCAGCATTAACCATAACAATGACAGCAAGGAAGATAGCAGTAGGGAGCTCGACAAGGCCAAGGGCAGGCGTTCACCTTATCTTTGGAAGAAGCTTTGGCGTCGGGCGACATAGTGGTAGGTAATATTTCTGTTACAACTTTCCTACATTAGCTTTAATTGATTATGGAGATTCGCACACATTTATATCTGCACAATATGTGACATGTATTGGGTTAAAGTTTGAGGCATTGCCAGAGAGGCTAAAAAACTCACTGGCAATGGGATCGTAGAAGTTAGTAGGGTGTGCCTAGCATGTCTAGTCATAGTATATGGGATTTTATTACCTGCGAAGTTCATCTAGTTCCCTATGGGCAAGTTTGAAGTTATCTTAGGCATGGACTAGTTGAGAGACAGTCATGCGATGATAGAATATCATGAGGGTAGAGTGTTATTTAGAATTCCCGATCTAGAAGAGTTTGTACTTAGCAGAATAGCAAGATACCAGTATAAAGGAGGAGTCACAACAGTAGCAAAGGAAGAAGACTCGATACCCAAGATAGTTGAAGATTTTATAGATATTTTTACCAACAAGCTTCCCGGAATACCCTCAGTTAGAGAAGTAAAGTTTTGTATATAATTGATACCAGGAGAAGAACCATTTTACCAGAAGGTATACCTAATGTCACCATCAGATCTTGATCAGTTATATTGGCACGTGGAAGAACTGAAGGCAAAGAAGTTTATTTGGAACAGTGGGTCACCGTGAGGATCACCAGCAATATTGTGAAGAAGAATGATGGATCGACGCGGTTGTGCATGGATTATAGGCGATTGAATTCAGTAACCGTGAAGAACAAGTACCTATTACCCAGGATTAATGATTTTTTTGATCAATTAAGCGGAGCAAGATTCTTCTCTAAGATACATTTATGATCAGGATATTATCAGGTGCAAGTTCGAGAGCAGAATATACCGAAGACAGTGTTTAGGTCACGGTATGGGGATTATGAATTCCTAGTTATGACATTTAGACTAACTAATGCTCTAGCGGTATTTATAGATTTGATGAATAGTATCTTCATGCCATACTAGGACCAATTTATAGTAGTATTCATCGATGACATTCTTGTGTATTCTCGTAATAACAAGGAGCATGAAGAATATCTCAGGATAGTACTGCAAATTTTGAGGGAGCATAAGTTATATGCGAAGCTTAGTAAGTGTAATTTTTAGCTAGATCATGTATCTTTCCTTGGACACATTATTTCTGGAGAAGGAGTGTCAGTAGATCCCAAAAAGGTAGATGCAGTAAAGAACTGGCCAGTTTTGAAGACAGTAACAGAAGTGCGTAGTTTCTTGAGCTTGAAAAGATACTACAGGAGATTTTTGTCAAATTTTGCTAAGATCTCGATACCTTTGACTCGGTTGACACATAAGAAAGTTAAATTTGTATGGTCAGCAGAATGCAAAATAGCCTTTGGAGAGTTAAAGAAAAAATTAATCTCTACACCAATCCTTACTCTTTCAGTAGGCTCCGGAGGATTCACAGTATATTGTGATGCATCCGACAAAGGACTTGGATGTGTTTTGATGCAAAAAGGTAGAGTGATAACGTATGCTTCTCGGCAGCTCAGATATTATGAGAAGAGCTATCCAACTAATAATTTAGAGTTAGCAGCAGTAGTGTTCATAGTTAAGTTATGGAGGCACTACTTATATGACGATCGGGTAAAAATATTCACAGATCATAAGAGTTTGAAGTATGTGTTCACGCAGAAGGACCTGAACATAAGGCAGAGAAGGTGGCAAAAGTTATTGAAAAACTATAACGTGAAACTTCAGTACTATCCAGGCGAGGCTAATGTAGTAGCTGATGCACTTAGTAGAAGAGGTGGCAAATTTATGTTGACTACTCAGAGGTACATTCTAGAAGACTTACGTGAGATGGGTATCGATATAGTACTTTGACAGAGTACAGGAGTTCAGGCTAGCCTACATATTTAGTCAACTTTGGTAGATAGAATCATGCTTGCTCAGACAGAGGACCCAAAAATTTAAAAGCTACGAGAAGAATATGAGTCTGATCTTCGGAAGGAGTTGACAATACATACGGATGGAATGCTAAGTTTTGGGGATCGTCTACCCGTACCAAGCATGAATATTCTACAAGAAGTTATGACTGAAACACATAGTTTCCAGTATTCCATTCATCCGGAAAGCACAAAGATGTATCAAGATATTAAGCAACACTTTTGGTAGAACAGAATAAAGAGAAAAATAGCACGCTTCGTATCACAATTTATGATATGTCAGCAAGTTAAGGTGGAACAACAGGTACCGGCAGGATTATTACAGCTGCTTCATATTCCAGAGTGAAAGTGGAAACACATCACGATGGACTTTGTGACCGATCTACTGAGATCACCGACTGGTCGTGATGCAGTCTGGGTGATTGTGGATCGTCTCTTGAAAGTGGCATATTTTTCCCCTTTATAGTGGGACAGTCTACAGAGTAGTTGGCCAATTTGTATATGCAACAGATTATGAAATAACTGGGGTGCCAGTAAGCATAGTATCAGACAGAGAAACAAGGTTCACTTCTTATTTCTGGAGAAGCTTGTACGAGATATTCGGTACCAAGTTCAGATTCAGCACAGCTTACCACCCCTAGACAGACGGACAATCAGAGAAAACTATCCAAACCTTGGAGGATATATTACGAGCCTTTACCTTAGACCTTTGTGGATCTTAGGAGAATCATATTCATTTAGTGGAATTCTCGTATAACAAAAGTTATCAGGCCAGTATGCAGATGGCACCTTTCGAAATACTGTACGACAGAAAGTATAGATCACCATTGTCTTCGGAGGATATTGGTGAGCAAAATTTGTTAGTCCCCGTAATGATCACATAAACAGTAAAAATTGTCAAGCAGATCAGATAGCGACTTCGGATTGTGCAAGGCCGACATCATTATTGGGCAGATCAGCATCATAGGCCTTTAGAGTTTTGTGTCGGCGACTACGTGGTTTTATAAATTTTGCCTACCCGTAGAGTCATTAGGTTCGGAGTTCGCAAGAATCTTAGTCAGCGATACGTTGGGCCGTTCGACATTCTCGATCGGGTAGGCGATGTGTCATGACTCACATCCGGATATTGGGACACGAGTACGTGGGTACGCCCAGCCTACGCCACAACATCGACGGTAGAATGCTATATGGGTCAATTCTAGCTAACTAACATATCAATAATATAAATATGGTACCTGTCAATCATCTCAACTCCAAAAGGAAAAACAATATGGTATCTCACAAATGTAACTATACTAAATCATAATGCAAACTAAGCACGAATAGAATAACGAAGAAAAGAATCAAGATATAATCTATAAGTCTAAAATAATATATATGCCATGGATCTCAAAAAAGTCTAATACAACTCCACCAAAATATAAACTAAACCTCCTCAGGCTCCGCAACTAAGTCCTCCTGGTCTATAGGAGTATCCTCTAGTGGTATGCCCTCATGCGGCCCGTAGAATGTAGGGCACTGATCTATGAGCCAATTATATAAAACAAAAATATTCAGTCAGGATTGGAGTGAAGTATATACCTCTAAAAGCAGTTTCAAATACATAATCGAGCATATAGAATAGATATAGAAATGAATACAAAATAACTAAATATCTGAATGAAATGAACTAGAGTGAACATGTAATATATTAGAATAAAGAACAAGCAATATGAGTATCTGCAATATAAATGAATAACTAAAATCTAACTAATGTGCCTCCGAATACAAGTTCATTATGTCATCAGTTTAGGTTGAACAGGAATATAATAAGGTAACTCGATTACAAGTGTGGTATATAATCGACATGTACACGAATTCACTGAGGCTTTGATCATGTATCAACTCCTACTCCCCCATCCCCAACTAATACCAATGGATCCAATCATGACACGTTACGAACACGAATATGGGCACACTGAACACGTGCAGTGTATGAATACGAAATAAGCACACTGAATACGAGCAATATGTGAACACGAAATATAAATAATCAATACCCAATTCACACGATGAAATATATGTGAAGGAGTATCCGCTGAACATGGTAGGGGATAACATCCCCAGACAGGATCCATGTAGTACCAGTCCGTGAAACTACTATGTCAGAATCAAGTATACAGTTCTAGAACATGCAATATATATACTATTATGAAATAAAAACTAACAGAGAAATGTACTCGCCTGAAGTCCAGAGCAAAATAAATCTCTCGATGCCCAAGCTGGTGTCACATAGACCTATATATGGTATGTTGCATCAATATAAGGTTCTGGAATAAAAATAAGTTAAACTATTTCAATTCTAGGTCATGAAGCCATTTTTAAGTCAAAATAGTCAAACTAGGTCAACTCTAGGTCAAACTAGTCAAACTTGGTCAAACTAACTATTTCTAGATTGTATGAGTCCAACTCTAGGATATGAGGTCCGTACACTATGTAACTAGGCCACACTAGCTAAACTAAGATACTAGGATACATACAAAATACCGTATCATAGGATATGCAAGTTTTTGATATAAAAAAGTATTAATTATATATATATATATATATATACAAGAAAATACATATATTATTCTTAGCTAACTAGAGCAACTTGGATACCTTGGCTTTGAATCAATACGTATCTCACTACCTACACACCCATCTCGATACTTACACCCCATATCTTGAGTATCGACCAATAACTTGATATTACCTTGGTATCACAAGGTAATTCAAATCCTAATATGTATAGCTCACTAATAATATATTAACTATTCTAACATACAATACATATTAATACTACAATACTATAAATTACTTATATACAATACCTACATATATACATATAGCTACTAATCTAATCAAGTATGTATATACATCTAACTATTTGACTAACAATGTATCTATATACATAACTATTTAACAAAGTAAATAACTACTAAACTATTAATAAAACTAACTACCATTAATAACTACTAGCTACCCATACCTTAACTAATTGTCCCTCTTACTTGTTGTTGCTGAAGGATGCTGAAACAATGATGTACTGCTCGATGCTAAAATACCCCTTTTGCTGCTACTGATAAGCTGTTGTTACAGCTAGCTTGCTGCTACTGTGTTGTTGATGACTGCTTGCATACACCCCTTGTTGTTAATGTTGTTGTAGTTGCTCCTCTCTTTGCTAGCTGTTGGTGCATACTGAATGGCTGTTGTTCTTCGGTGAAGCTGCTGCTTGGCTCGAGACTGAAGTATACTTGTTGCTGCTTAGTACACTGTGGATGCTAATGCACTGCTGCATACAGTAATGTCTGCACAAGCTGCAGTGCATGCCTGCAGGCTCTTTTTATTGCTGTCACTGCCTTGATGCCTCTCCTAACTGAATATATAAGGTAACCCACTGTGTATATTACTGTGATGCTAAATGCAGCACTGGTTCACTGAATTTGCTTATTGTTGTTTGCTGTTGGTGACTGCTTGCGTACTCCACTTGCTGTGCATTGCTGCACAGTTGGCTCGACCCCTCTCAACACATCCACACACTCACACACAAACACCTATGCACTCACACACATACACATTTACATATAGATACATACTTACATAGGCTATATAGATATCAATATATATATATATATATATATATATATATATATATATATATATATATAAACATACACACTTACATACAGAAATCTATCTACATATATAAACACACATATCTATAGCCATATATGCATATGAATACAATATAATATAGATACTTATACATATACATAGATATATCATTATATAATATATCCTACTAATAGATATACACAAGCCAATTGAATTTAAATGTAATAAAGCAAACACGTGGAGTGCACCGCACCCGTATCACACCCACTCTATGATACGCTTGCGATACGGCTCCACCACACAACAAAACGTATCTCGAAGGATACGAGAAAGTCTAGAATACTAATCATGAACGATACAAAGATTTAAATACTCAACTATGTGTTCGTGTCAAGATGTGACATGCACAAACCCACGTGTCGGAGGAAAATCCCTAAATCGACCCGTATCGTAAAAATATCGGGATACGGCCCACACTTATCCAATTATGGATACGACACTAGTCACGCACAAGCAAACACATATCAATTTAGTCTAATTAACTAATTGACAAACACAAGATATACCAATCTCGAAATTCTTCCAAAATTGACATAAAATATCACATAACTTTCTCCACATGCCTCCTATGAACATAATTCCAATTTCTATGGGTAGCCTTGGCATATGGGGTGGTTCCTTATGGTTAAATTATAGATTTAGAACCTAATTAAAGAGAAAAATTAAATTTTACCTATTGGGAGATGGATTCCCAATGAAATCTTAAATTGAGTGAAAGTAACCTCCAACTTGTAGATACTTGCTCCTTCTTGTAGATCCTTGCTTTATCCTTGTAGAACCTTGTTCTAATAAACTCTAATGAAGAAAAGAGAAAGAATTAGGAAGAAATTTGAGTATAAATTGGTGTGGGAATGAAGAATTTGGAAGAGAGAAAATTCTAGATCTAGATTGGAATGTCAAAATGAGAAGAGAGAGATTCTCTCTCCTCCCTAAAGGTGGTCGGCCCTTGCCCCTCATGTAAGCTACTATAAAATATATAAAATACCCCTTGGGGCATCTCATGAAGAAATTAAGTAAGGAGGGAAGGTTCTAGTCTAATTGGTTTCACTAATTAATTCATCCTCCTAATGAATGGGCCTACTATTGGGCTCAATCTAAACTAGAATTAAATGTTGGTCCATGGATCTAAACTAAACTAGTTAGGTCCACTACACAAGTTCAAAACAAATCTAATATCTAACAATAAATAAATAATACAAAAAATAATATTTATACATGCATAATATTTAATATAATAATCCTAAAATAAAAATATCCATGTTAAATTATCAAACTACCCTTAGTTGAAAAAGTGAGGGTAACACGATATGGTTTATCGTTTTGCCCTTCCATCTTCGCTACGTGAGGTACACAATGTATTTCATGTATCTTAGTTGCGTAGGTATGTCCCAAATTTGAGCCATATCCTCGACCACTCTAAATTAGTTGTTGGCACCGACTTATCTAACGAGGAGCAACATGTAAACATTCTGGATCAAAGAAAGAAGGTACTTAAGAATTAGAATATTTCTCTTATCTGAGTTGCCTGAGGATATCACACTCTTGAAGAATCGACGTAGGAGCGCGAAGATGATATACGGTCTCGGTACCCACACCTATTCGATTCAGAAGGTATATTTTATCTTATGCCTTCGTATCTAGATTTTGTGATCATGTGATCACCTATGTGTTGTGATGATATTGATTGCATATGTAGTTTTACTAGTAGAATTATATCATGCTTGTCCTAACTTCTCTAACTTGCCTAGATTCAAATTTTGAGGACAAAAATCTTCTAAGGTGGATAGTGATTTCACACTCCGTTCCCGATATACGTATTTGGAACGTATTTTATTTTAGCATGGTTGCATGTTCATGTAGACTAGTCCCATTCTTTGGTTTAACCTGGTTCATGGTTCATTTTTGTGGGTTGGTTCAAGTCATGAGAACCCTTGGTTCAACCCTAAACCCTACCATATATATGTCACGCCCCGATCTCCCGCAGGCAATCGGCCGTTCCCGCTAGGCGAGAATCACCCTCGCCAGCGCTCCCGCGGAACGATCGCTTAACCCATCCGGGCGTGATGCCACACGAGCGTGAGCCACGCCCGTGCAAGGCCATGGTTCATTGGCTGGCGGCAAGAGTTCTAAGCCACAGAGTCGCACAGATTGTCCGAGTGCAGCGGAGTCATGAACGCATAGGCGATCGGTAACAGGTTCACTGAGTTGACAAATATAGCGGAAGCATTAAAACAAGTAAGTAATCTCTTTATTGATATGAAACATGTATTACAAGCGGCGTATAGCCGAGATTACAAGTCGCTCAAGCCTCTCTCTCTGAAACAGTAAAAGCGTGCCAAGTGGCTACAACTGTGGAATGATTGTACAGGCGATGGTCAGGCGATGTTCACAACTTATGTCATTTATATGTGCTTTAGTCCCGGACGCACCGTTGCAAGGCTTCAGAGGGAACTCCTGGCCTTAGCACGCACGAAGGAGGCGTCCGCACCGCACGAGGTTCTTCCGCACCCTGCATATCAAACTGGTGGATTATCAGTACATTGAATGCACTGGTGGGGAAGCTACTCGCCCGCTCGACAAATCCAAACACGTAATACAGGTTCCGTGCACAACTATTAAGTTGTCTTTCTAGTTGCCTTAGGATCAGTTTCATGTAAACATTGAATAGCTTAACCTGTCGGGCATTGCGCCGTGCGATGTTTGAGGAAACACGGCGAGACTTACCAACTTACCATTTCTCCTTCCCTGTCCAAGGCAAACATGATTAATTTAAGCACGGGCAAGTATATGCATTCAGGAGGCAAGCATATGCAAACAGGAGGGTCATTTAACATGATCGTTCAGGTGTTTAGTTGTTCATTGATACTATGCGATGACTCGCACGCGGATAGCCGCTAAGCGAGGATGACTTGTTATCTTTTGTTTCACAGGCAAGCACGCAACAGGTTAAATACACACGATGCATTGCAAGCCATATTCACACGCTAATCACACGAGGCATTGCAAGCATATACACACGATGATCACTGGCTGATGCCATAATGGACTAGTCAAGGACGTGAATAACATGCAACGAAAAAACACGAGGAGCTCATAAAACACGATGCGTTGCAAGTTACCCAGTCCGCACACGATTTGACTATAAACACGAAGTCTGCCCGGATCGGATCGGTGCCAGTGCCCCAGCACCGTCCGCAGAACTTATATCCTTGTGCACAAGTTGTCCATGATCGAACACGATTGTTAATTTATACACGAGCACACGAGATTCATTTAGGTATTGGATATGCACAGTCTCCTGGGCTGCTGTAAGCCCGCACACGAGGGAGACTTGCAGGGAGATCCGAATACCTGAATGAGTCTTGTCACAGGAGCATGATTCTTTTACTTGGCATGATGCAGTCCCCTGGATTGGGAACTGCCTTGGTGACCTAACGGTCCCGAATACTTGCGGGTTTATTCTGGCACGGAACGACTACGTAGTAGTCTCCCGAGGTTCGGATGAAAACACGGTAACTATCAAACAGACAAGCATGCGTTTCTAGGAACATAAACAAGCACGTTGCTCGGACCCGAAGGTAAGCCGAGAGTTGAAACCGTTAAGGGACTTAGCATGCGAGTGTCTGAACATAAGCAGTATTTCATTTCCATGTTCTAGCAAGCAATATAAGTCGGGATTATTCCCTTAGCTAGGTGCGTTGGATTTATTAGCATGCAGGGGGTGAATCACCTAGCGACTAGCATAAATATTCCAGATTTTATATGTGCTGGCTAAGCAAAGACAAGTTCACCGTAGCCACCCACCTTAGCGATGATTCGCCTCGGTAGAGCGAGACGTCTGAGCGAGCCTCTGAAAGTCCAAGCCGGATTCCTGTAGGGACAAGTCTGGATATCCTTTGCTTCTTGATCGAGGCAAACAGGTCGGGACAGCTGTACGATTGCCGTTTGAGACGGCAGTCCGCTTGAGCGGAACGGGGTGTTACATCCTACCCAACTTAGAAAAAGTCTCGTCCTCGAGACTTACTAAGGATAAGCAGTAATCTAGGGTTGAGGCAATCCTAGACAAGTCGTTTGTACTTGTTCATTTGGATCTTCACTTGCACAAGCGTCGATCTTAGCATATCGCTTAGACTGGATCGTGCGCACTTTCGAAACATGCTTCTAGCGTGAACACGTCAACCAGCTTAGTGATAGCGAAGTCTCAGCACTCGAGTTCACCTTTTCTTAAGTCTTGGATGGTGCACTAGTTCAAGGCGTCCCTCGAATAGATGCATTCAACCAAACTTAGAGTTAGTGAAATCTCGGACAAGCTACTAGCGATATTCTCAAGTGGTTCGCACAGGTTGGCACAAAGGCCACTCGCAGCATACAACCAGACAAGCAAGCATATCATTCAAAACGCATTTTGAAAGTATTTAGACTTATTGTTGGAACATCCCATCGAGGCATTGAGAGAGAGCGTGCACATAACCCACGAACGAGCTTTCGAAACAGAGATATCGAATCGAAGTCCAAAGGCGTAGAAGCCAGGCTCTGATACCAACATGTCACGCCCCGATCTCCCGCAGGCAATCGGCCGTTCCCGCTAGGCGAGAATCACCCTCGCCAGCGCTCCCGCGGAACGATCGCTTAACCCATCCGGGCGTGATGCCACACGAGCGTGAGCCACGCCCGTGCAAGGCTATGGTTCATTGGCTGGCGGCAAGAGTTCTAAGCCACAGAGTCGCACAGATTGTCCGAGTACAGCGGAGTCATGAACGCATAGGCGATCGGTAACAGGTTCACTGAGTTGACAAATATAGCGGAAGCATTGAAACAAGTAAGTAATCTCTTTATTGATATGAAACATGTATTACAAGCGGCGTATAGCCGAGATTACAAGTCGCTCAAGCCTCTCTCTCTGAAACAGTAAAAGCGTGCCAAGTGGCTACAACTGTGGAATGATTGTACAGGCGATGGTCAGGCGATGTTCACAACTTATGTCATTTATATGTGCTTTAGTCCCGGACGCACCGTTGCAAGGCTTCAGAGGGAACTCCTGGCCTTAGCACGCACGAAGGAGGCGTCCGCACCGCACGAGGTTCTTCCGCACCCTGCATATCAAACTGGTGGATTATCAGTACATTGAATGCACTGGTGGGGAAGCTACTCGCCCGCTCGACAAATCCAAACACGTAATACAGGTTCCGTGCACAACTATTAAGTTGTCTTTCTAGTTGCCTTAGGATCAGTTTCATGTAAACATTGAATAGCTTAACCTGTCGGGCATTGCGCCGTGCGATGTTTGAGGAAACACGACGAGACTTACCAACTTACCATTACTCCTTCCCTGTCCAAGGCAAACATGATTAATTTAAGCACGGGCAAGTATATGCATTCAGGAGGCAAGCATATGCAAACAGGAGGGTCATTTAACATGATCGTTCAGGTGTTTAGTTGTTCATTGATACTATGCGATGACTCGCACGCGGATAGCCGCTAAGCGAGGATGACTTGTTATCTTTTGTTTCACAGGCAAGCACGCAACAGGTTAAATACACACGATGCATTGCAAGCCATATTCACACGCTAATCACACGAGGCATTGTAAGCATATACACACGATGATCACTGGCTGATGCCATAATGGACTAGTTAAGGACGTGAATAACATGCAACGAGAAAATACGAGGAGCTCATAAAACACGATGCGTTGCAAGTTACCCAGTCCGCACATGATTTGACTATAAACACGAAGTCTGCCCGGATCGGATCGGTGCCAGTGCCCCAGCACCGTCCGCAGAACTTATATCCTTGTGCACAAGTTGTCCATGATCGAACACGATTGTTAATTTATACACGAGCACACGAGATTCATTTAGGTATTGGATATGCACAGTCTCCTGGGCTGCTGTAAGCCCGCACACGAGGGAGACTTGCAGGGAGATCCGAATACCTGAATGAGTCTTGTCACAGGAGCACGATTCTTTTACTTGGCATGATGCAGTCCCCTGGATTGGGAACTGCCTTGGTGACCTAACGGTCCCGAATACTTGCGGGTTTATTCTGGCACGGAACGACTACGTAGTAGTCTCCCGAGGTTCGGATGAAAACACGGTAACTATCAAGCAGACAAGCATGCGTTTCTAGGAACATAAACAAGCACGTTGCTCGGACCCGAAGGTAAGCCGAGAGTTGAAACCGTTAAGGGACTTAGCATGCGAGTGTCTGAACATAAGCAGTATTTCATTTCCATGTTCTAGCAAGCAATATAAGTCGGGATTATTCCCTTAGCTAGGTGCGTTGGATTTATTAGCATGCAGGGGGTGAATCACCTAGCGACTAGCATAAATATTCCAGATTTTATATGTGCTGGCTAAGCAAAGACAAGTTCACCGTAGCCACCCACCTTAGCGATGATTCGCCTCGGTAGAGCGAGACGTCTGGGCGAGCCTCTGAAAGTCCAAGCCGGATTCCTGTAGGGACAAGTCTGGATATCCTTTGCTTCTTGATCGAGGCAAACAGGTCGGGACAGCTGTACGATTGCCGTTTGAGACGGCAGTCCGCTTGAGCGGAACGGGGTGTTACAATATAACCTAACATTCTCTCTCTCTCTCTCTCTCTCTCTCTCTCTCTCGCTCTTCACTTCTTTATTACTTGCTCTCTTTAGTTTTCTCTCCCCTTTTCCATAGGCAAGTATACCTTGCATGAGAAATAGGGAAATCCTCCATATTATTGATTTATTATGTTTGTTATGTGTTTTTAAGCACTTATGGAAATTAGAGTTTTCGAATTTGGTGGATGGATTTTAGTAGATCAACAATTCTGACTTAGGGTTTTATGGGTTCCATGTATTTTTCGAGGTTTTGATCTACTAAAACAAGGTATTTTAGAAAGAAAAAAAATTAGGGTTGATGGAGCACTTCATTTCGAGCATTTTGGCTTTTGGTTTACTTGATTCGGAGTTAAAATAAAGTTTTATGAATAAAATAATTTTTGGATTTTTTTTTGGGATTTTCTGCCATGGCTGAACATGTTGACTGGAGAAGACGAAGTTCTCATGCGGCCAGTGCCTATGAGGCAGAGACTTTCATGTGGCATGATCCTTATAAGTCAAGGACTCTTTGCCGTATAATCAACTAGTATGCGTCCATCTTATTGGACGCATGACTCTGAACCATTGGCACATATTTTTGTGATTATCTTTTTCTCTGGCATACTTTATTTGCATGTCACATCGGTCACATCAATCACTTTATATCACTTCAATGATGCATGGCCCGATTCTGTGGGATCGATAGTCGTCTCCCATATGTGATATCGTGCGTGCGTAGGTTAATAATGCACAAGGCCAAGGTATTTTATATAACAAGCACATATTCAGATTATGCGAATAATTGAACACAATATTGATACAAGAAAAAGTTCTCTTTAATTATAATGGACATCTTTTATAAACTCTTGAACAAGTACATATGGGTACCGCACGGATTTACAAAAGTGAACACAAAATGAAATAGCCGTCTGGTACATTATAAACTTTTACTAAAACTTTAAAAACTATAGGCACCTTCTGGTGAAGCTATCGTCTTTCCATGAAGCTGCATAAGGTATGTACACGAGCTCCTGGAACTTCAAAACACGCTTCTAGGGCACAAACATGACTTGCTGTTAGGTGGACTGGATTGGAAAGTCGCTCTTAGCTTCTTACAGGATCTCCTTAGCGCAGAAAACTTGTTGCAACGAGGGTCAGTATATCGAAATGCACTGGTGAAGGTGAGCTAACACAACTATACCAATTAATACATTATTTATGTGAAGCATGCAAGTTATTAAGTGGTCTTTCTATCTTGCCTTAGTTGAATTTTACAAGCAAGCAATGGATTTGGAAATTTACTGAAAATATACATGCCATCGCTTGGTAACTTTTACCTACCCGTCTGAACCACCTGGACAATACTTACCATGACCTTCTCTGCCACGAAGACATAGTTAGCTTGCATAGTTAAATATACGTGGGGATCACTGGCATGATGCCATAATGGATGAGTTATAGTCATAGACGAGGATGGTGTGCAATACGAGGAACATGAAGTGCTACATGCCATCCCGCCTTGTACATGAGACTTATCGTAAAGTTCTGTCCAGATCGGATTGGTGCCAGTGTCCCAGTGACCGTCCGTAGGAACCATTCAACCTTGTGCATAATTTGTCCATGATCAAGCGGCATCTAAAATTAAGTTATCAATTGATGTAGTATAAAGCAATAAGCACGAGACAAGTAACATGGCATAATTTGTTTTGCATAGTCTTCCTAGTCAGTTTATTGCATAGCAAGGTGTGTTATATACATAGCACAATCATAGAAGAAGTATATATTCTAACTCAAATTAAAACATGATGAAATAACATTCTAGGCGAACTAGCATGCAACAAGGTAATCGTTCACAAGTTGATTGACAAGCATAAAATAGTCCAAGTCTATTTCTTTTTATCTTGCCATCTTTTAGTTCATATGGTATCGTCTGATCAAAACAATCAAGAAGGCAAAATTTTAGATGTGAAGACTTGGAAGAAGGGTCAACTAAATCGAATTATAGCCACACACAAGTTGGTGGAAAAAGGAAAGAAAAGAGGTGCTTCAAGATTCCGTTCGTGCGACGCCTACTGCACGATCTCCTGCATTGCCACAAACAGATGATAAATATATCTTCTCCTCTTTCCAAGCTCAAAACAAAAATGCAGTTCAACGAACGAAAGCAATAAAATTAATTGAAACTGTTCAAGAAAACGTAAATCCGAAAACTAACTCAAAAGCAAGAAAGCAACAAGGCGACAGGGAAAACTAGGCAAGAAAACTTACAGCGGAGAGGTCCATCTTGACTCTGTCGCTATGTCTGTCCTTGGGGCATGGTCCACTGAATATGAAAATTAATTCTGAAGAAGCCAATCCATAACGAGAAAAAGAGCTTCATTCAATATATTCTGATCGAATGATACCGAAAGTATTTCTTAGCCGCGCTTCCCGAAAAGGGAAAACTGGGCACCACATCCTAACCAACTAATAGAAAGTTTCGTCCACAAAACTTAGGAATAGAACCCAATACTATAAAACAATAAAGGAAACTTTTTCTTCATCTCTGACTCAAGCTCCCACGACGACTCTTCGACCGAATAATTTCGGTAAAGTACGCGCACGAGAGGAACCGAACGAATTTGAAGCAGTTTCTCCTTTCGATCCAAGATCCACTACATGACTCGAGTCGTACATGTATTTCCTAAGCTATAAAATATGGAAGATATCATGTATTTCAGATAATGACAGTGGTAGGGCAATCTGATATTCGACTGGGGTGACTCGCTTAAGTATTTTGAACGGGCCGATGAATCTTGGGATTAGCTTCCCTTTTGCTCCAAATTTTGTAACTCTTCGCATGTGCGAGACTTTGAGAAATACATTATCGCCTTTAAAGAAATAAGAGGTCGACGGTGCGCGTTTGAGTTTCCGACAAAGAATTTGCCATTCACCAACTTTATCCCAACAGATAGGGAGCTACACTTTCGCCTATATAAGGCCTCAAATGGCACCATTTGAATGCTGGATTGATAGCTTTTATTGTATGTAAATTCGGCTAACGGTAGATGCATGTCCCAAATTGACTTCAAGTCCAAGGTACAAAGTCGTATCATGTCTTCGAGGATCTGGTTTACCCGTTCGATCTAGTCGTCTGTCTGAGGATGGAAGGCGGAGCTAAACTTCAACTTTGTCCCCTTTGCTGACTGAAGGCTCTCATAGAAGCATAATAAGAATCATCCATCTTGATAGAAGATAATGGATACGGGTACAACGTTGAGTCAAACGATCTCATTGAGGTAGATCTGTGTCAGGCGGTCGACAATCCAAGCAACTTTGATAGGAAGAAAGTGAGATGACTTGGTAAGTCAATCTACGATGACCCAGACGACATTATTTTCCTATTGTGTCTTTGGCAAACCAACAATAAATTCCATCGTTACGTGTTTCCATTACCATTCGGGTATAGCAAGGTTCTACATCTCCCCGACGATTTCTGGTGCTTGGCTTTTACTAGCTGACAGGCCATACATTGCGACACAAACAACGCCACACATCCCTCTTCATGCCTTGCTACCAAAATATCGTACGGAGGTCTCGATACATCTTTGTGCTTCCTGGATGTGAATTATAACTCGCATAGTACGCTTCAGTGAGTATCTCTTTTCTGAGGTTTATATCGTTAGGAACACATAATCTTCTCTTCACCCGCATCATTCCATCCGTGCTCACTACAAATTTGATGGCATTTTCTGCTGAGATAAGATTACGCATCTTCTCTAGGAATAGGTCATCCTTCTGAGCGGACTTGACCTTCTCCAATAGGTCTGGTTTGAGGCACAACTGAGCCACCTGTGCCCCCTTTTCGTATCTGATTCGGAGTATAATGCCCAAACCTTCCAGATTCCTTCACAATCTATCATCGATAGCTAAGATCCCAATAAATACTCGACTCAGTGCATCAGCTACAACTTTACCTTTGTCCATTGTATATTTGATCATCATATCAAAGTTGCTAAGGAGTTTGAGCCAACATCGTTGCCGTAAATTCTTATCCTTTTGAGTATAGAGATACTTGAGGCTTTTGTGATCCATAAAATTTTTACAGGGTACGCCATAGAGATAGTGCCATCATAACTTCAATGCGAATAAAACTACTGCCAGTTCCAGATCATGCGTTGGATAGTTCCTTTCGTGAGGCTTTAACTGTCTCGATGCAAAGGCTATTACTGTGTCCCTCTGTATAAGGATACATCCCAAATCCTTGACTGAAGCATCATTATAAATCTTAAAATTATCGGACCCGTCCGGAAGAGTAAGAATCGGTTCTAAGACGAGTCGTTACTTTAATTCTACAAATAAAGCTTCACAATCGTCAGACCACGCAAAAGTTACTCCTTTCTGGGTGATATGAGCTAGAGGCGAAGCGATCCTTGAAAAATATTTTAAGAATCTCCTGTAGTAGCCCGCTAGACCAAGGAAGCTTCGAATGTCGGTGGCCGACTCAGTTCTCATCCACTCCACGATAGCTTCAACTTTCTTTAGGTCGACTGAGATGCCCTCCGCAGAAATGATGTGCCTGAGAAAAGATATGTTTTCCAACCAGAATAAGATATGTTTTCCAACCAGAATTTGCACTTACTTAGCTTCACGAATAACTTATTGTCTCGAAGAGTTTGAAACACCATCTGCAGGTCTCCTGTGTGTTCACCCTCATTCTTTGAGTACACTAAGATGTCGTCCATGAATACCACTAAAAACTTATCAAGAAATGGTCGGAATATAGGTTCATCAAATCCATGAATGCGGCAGGAGCATTCATCAATCCTTTCGGTATGACAGAGAACTCATAGTGGCCATAACGGGTACGAAATCCTGACTTCAGCATATCCTCTGGCTTGATCTTTAATTGGTGGTAGCCAGAACGAAGGTCAATCTTCGAAAATACTGATGCCCCTTGCAGCTGATCAAAGAGGTCGTCGATCCAGGGTAGGGGATACTTGTTTTGGATAGTGACCTTATTTATCTCTCGATAGTCTAGCCAGAGCCGCAATATCCCATCTTTCTTCTTTATAAACAACACAGGCGTGCCCCAAGGAGACACGCTCAGACGAATGTACCGACGGTCAAGCAGTTCTTGTAGTTGGCACTTTAACTCATTTATTTTGTAGCGGCCATTCGGTATGGAGCTTTGGAAATCGGTTGGATATTTGGGAAGGTATCGATGTTGAACTCGATTTCTTGACCGGGTGGCATACCAGGCAGATCGTTTGAAAACACATCAGAAAATTCTGTCACAACAAAAGAAGACTCAACGTTTTTACTATCCCGCTGCGTGTCTCAACCAATGCTAAGTATCAGTCGCATCTAGAGTATAACATCCGCCGAGCTGACATCGTAAAAATCACCATACAGATTTTGGATGCTTCTGTCGATGAACTACTTGTGTAACAGAATTCATCCTCTCCTGGTAGACGAAAATGACTCGTTTCTCTGTTCATTCGATAGTTGTCGAGCAAGCACCGAGCCAATCCATCCCCAAGATGATATCATGATCTCGAATATCTAGGACTAACACATCGAGCGACAATTTTCTTCCTCCAATACAGACATGACCGTCCTGACATACTAAATAAACAGGTATTTTTGTGCCCGATAGGGTGCTAACACTATGGTCTAGATATAATGGTGTTATTTCTATCTTTTTTTTACGGCAAAATTTGTGGATATGAAACTATGCGTAGCACCAGAATCAAATAGCACGTGAGCAAGTATGTTATTAAAAAGCAATATACCTAACACAATAGTATCCAAAGTGAGGGCCTTTTCTTGTGTCAAAGTGTACACCCGGTCTTGAGCTTGACGACGCTCTTGTTGCAGCGCGGCTCGGTTGGCTTGAGGTATTATGGCAGGATTTGGATGTTGAGGGCGGCGATCAGAGAAGTGCGGGCAGTCACGATATGTGTGGTTCGGATCACCACAAATTATTGATAAACCATTCCTTGAACGACAGTTTTTGTAGGCATGCTCAGTCTTCTAACAGAAATTTTAGTATAGCCCTGGGTTTCCTTTTTGTTGACCACCATTATTTGGACACTTTAGAGTGGTGTTTCCTTACACGTTGCTAGGGCACTTGTGATTGGAAGTATGCATAGCGCTGACAGCAACTAAAGGATACCGTGGTTCAAGAAAAAGGGCATGATTGAGAACTTTCCATATCATCAGATATTGGGGAACGACCACGTGTGTATGTATGGCAGGTTGTAGGCTGCCTTCAAAATCTCTTACATGACTCGCCACATCAGGTAGGTAGAAGCTGGTAAATTTGGCAAGACGATTGAATTCAGCGGAGTACTACTTCACTGTCATATTGCCCTGTCGGAGCTACCCGAACTCGTTCTTCTTTTATCGATCAACGGGAGGGGGTATGAACTCCTCTTCAAATGTGATATGGAAGGTATCCCACGCGATCATCTTCTCTTCATCGCCTACTAAGGGAGATCTTCGATACACATCCCACCAATCATGCGCGTTCAAACGAAGCTACAGTTGGGCATACGCAACACTTTTCTCCTCAGGTACCTCTAGCAGTTTGAAGTGATCTTTAAGCTCGGCCAGCCAATCTAGAGCTATGACCGGATATTAATTTCCCCGAAAAGACGTGTTATAGACCTTCTTGAAGTTGGCAAAGTCGATGGTAGTCGTAACCTTCTTCTTTGGAGTTTGACGTATTTAGACTTCAAGCGTTGGTTTCACCACCGATTCCACTACTGTCGTTGCAGAATGTTTGGTGGCTAAGGTCTGAACGATCTGCTGTAGGGCATCTACCTGCTTCTGTTGGACTACAAATCGGGCTTCAAGATTGCTTTCGAACTTGCTCTGACGATCTTATGCCCGCTTCTCAGTTCGCTCATAGCAAGCATTATCCCTCTGTTGGCTTCCTTCAAGCATCCACATCATTCGCTCCATTGGATCAACATGAGGCATAGCTCGCTGGCTTTTAGAACTTTTCAAGGTGCTGGAACTACTTTTCTGGGCTTGTACCTCTCGTTATGCTTGCGTTGATGCTTGTGCTTGAGTCATTCCTTCAAAAGAAAGCAACTTGCATAAGGCTCATAACGTATTATGGACTCACTGTATGGAACACATCTTATTTTGGCCAAACAATTTTAAGAGTTCGCATAGGGAATAGATCGTTAAAGAAACTTTTTTGACACGAGGGTCAAAGGAACTTGAAGCTGTGCTCTGATACCAATATATCATACCCCAATTTTGTTGGAACGATAGTCGTCCCCGGGCGTAATGTCGTGCGTGCCTAGGTTGCGTAACGCACAAGTCCAAGATATTTTATATAACGAGTACTTATTTAGAGTACGCAGATAATTGAACACAATATTGATACAATAAAAAGTTTTTTTTATTAGTAATGAACATCTTTTACAAAATCTTGAACAAGTACATAGGGGTATCGCACGGGCTTACAAAAGTGGACGCAAAATGAGATAGTTGTCCAGTACATTATATTATTTTACTAAAACTTTAAAAGCTATAGGCACCTTATGGCGAAGCTATCACCTTTCCATGGAGATGTATAAGGTACATGAGCTCCTGGAACTTTAAAACACGCTTCTAGGGCACGAACTGGACGTACCGATAGGTGGAATGGATTGGAAAGTCGCTCTTAACTTCTTACATGATCTCCTTAGCGCGGGGAACCTGTTGCAATGAGGGTCAATACATCAAAATATACTGGTAAAGGTGAGCTAACATAATTATATCAATCAATATATTATTTATGTGAAGCATGCAAGTTATTAAGTGGTCTTTCTATCTTGTCTTAGTTCAATTTTACAAGAAAGCAATGGATATGAAAATTTACTGAAAATATACATGTCACTGCTTGGTGACTTTTATCTGCCCGTCTGAACCACCTGCACAATACTTATCATGACCGTCTCTGCCACAAAGACATAGTTAGCTTGTACAGTTAAATATACGAGGGGATCAATGGCATAATGACATAATGGATAAGTTATAGTCATAGACGAGAATGGTGTGTAACGCGAGGAACATGAAGTACTACATGCCATCCCGTCTTGTACATGAGACTTATCGTGAAGTTCCTATCCGGATCAGATTGGTGCTAGTGTCCCAGCGACCGTCCACAGGGACCATGAAACCTTGTGCACAAGTTGTCCATGATCAAGCGGCATCTAAAATTAAGTTATCAATTGATGTAGTATAAAGCAACGCAAGCACGAGACAAGTAATATGGCATAATCTATTTTGCATAGTCTCCCTGATTAGTGTATTGAATAACAAGGTATGTTCTTTAGATAGCACAATCATAGTAGAAGTATGTATTCTAACTAGAATTGAAACACGATGAAAGAACATTCTAAGCGAACTAGCATGCAACAAGGTAACCGTTCACAAGTTGATTGACAAGCATAAAATAATCCAAGTCTATTTCTTTTTATCTTGACATCTTTTAGTTAATATGGTATCGTCTGATTGGAACAATCAAGAAGGCAAGATTTTAGATATGAAGACTTGGAAAAAGAGTCAACTAAATCTAATTATAGCCACTCACAAGTTGGTAGAGAGAGAAAAAGAAAGAGATACTTCAAGACTTCGCTCGCGCAATGCCTATTGCACGATCACCTGCATTGCCATAATCAGATGATATATACCTCTTTTTTGCTTTCCAAGATCGAAACAAAAATGTAGTTCAACGAACGAAAGAAATAAAATCTATCAAAATAGTTCAAGAAAACATAAATCCGATAACAACTCAAAAGCACGAAAGCAATAAGGAGACAGTAAAAACTAGGCAAGAAAACTTGCAGCGGAGAGGTCCCTTTTGACTCTACCGATAAGTCCATCCTTATGGCACGGTCCACTGAATATGAAAATCGATTTCGAAGAAGCTAATCCATAATAAGAAAAATATCTTGATTCAATCTATCACGATCGAACAATACCGAAAGTATTTCTTAGCCGCGATCCCCGAAAAGGGGGAACGGGGCACCACAACTGACACTTTATTTAATGCCCGTCACTTCACACTTGTCCCTAGGAGCATAATTTAACCCTGAGCATGCGGCCCTGACTTCATATGCGGCCAAGTAGTTCATGCGGCCTGACTTCATATGCAGCCAAGTAGTTCATACTGCCCTGACTCTATATTCGTCAAAGTGGTTCATGCGGCCCTGACTCCATATGCGGCCAAGTGGTTCCTATGGCCCTGACTTCATATGCGTCCAAGTGGTTTATATGATCCTGACTTCATATGCGGCCTAGAGACTTATGCGGCCTGAACTTCTTATGTTGCCTAGAGACCCAAGCGGTCTTGATTGTTTTGATTGAACGGTTTCCTTACTTCTTAAGTGATTTATATTTGGGTTAATGCTTGTGTTACAATTCTAAGGAAGAATGGATTTAGTAACCAGACCTCATGTCAGACATGACCATGAGCTAAGATTTTCTATGAACATGGCATGCGTTGAACTTAGATTTCAGTATGAACAAGACTAAGTGGATAGTGACTAACTGGCTATGTGCATGACATAAGCATTCGTGTTATAATATGATCTTGATTCATATGACCCAATGTATAATTAGTAATTGGACTCGACTATTGTATCCATGCTTATACAAATTATTGCCTAAAAGTGTATATGATCGGATGTGCACCAAGGTGCGACACTCTATGTCACATGTTAAGTGATTATATTTGGGTTGTATATCGAGTATGCCTTCAAATTTCTGAATGCGTGATATTGTAAATATATATATTATTTTCCCTCTAGTAAGGAAATAATATGCTAGTCAACTACTAAAGTGTGGCTAGAATATTGATTGGCTGAATATTGCATACACGCTCGGGTGAATCCAGATTGAACTTCCATGGCTTTGCATCTAGCGTGCCTGTACTTTGTACGACATCCTAAAGGAAAATTCTCATGTGACCACGCCTTGATATTTTTGGACATAATATAGGGTTAATTAGGTAACTAAAAGTTTTAGTAACATTTGGAGGGAATGGTATTCCGAGATAATGCTAACGAACCATCCCACATCTAGTGCGCTATGGGCTAGCCACCACAGATACTTTATATCATCTACATTAGTGGACTGCAGTATCGGACTTATTATATTATGTTGAGCCACTGTTTCACTATAAGAGCATTAGAACCACTAATACCGTATTTTTAGCACAGTGGCCCTATAGGAGACTGGTGTATCTCGTGTAATACCTATTTTATTCATTGGCTCGGTTAGCTCATGTTCGGCAATGGCGTTATCTGAGGATAACTATTATGCATTATTTCTGAGATAACTTCGGACTCCACAAAATAATAAGCCGTGCAAGTGAATGACCGATATAAAGAAAATGGACTTGGTTTTGGTTGTATTATTCGGTTAGTATCCTAGGAAAATGGACTATCATAATGTGATGGTTTAACCCTTGTCCTTATTTGGTTGTAGGGTTGGGCCTTCGCGCTAGGATATGCCATGGACCTAAGTTACGACATTAAACCTATGTATATATGTATCTATTGTTTGGGTTTTGTTTCTCTATTTTGTGCTTTATTTGTGGTAATTTCTATTTGGGGTCTAATCCCACTAGTTTTGTATGGCCAGGTTTCGAGCCATCACAAGAGGATCCAGTATGCTATCCCCCAACTCATGGCTCGTACTAGAAACTTGGTCGCAGAGGATAACGAATGAGTATTCTTCTTTCCTTTTTGTCATTTATATTTATTCTTTTTGGCTTTAGCCACCGACACCTGTTAGCCGACACATCTGGATATTAGTCTCCTTATATTATTATATTAAATCAGACTGCAGCTGATCACTGTCATGTAGTTTTGATATTCTGCCAGCTTCTTGTTTGGCACAGCTGGTCTCCATAATATTTTGACAAAGCATTTGGGACGCCTTATTACTTTATTGTATATGCTCTATATTTACTGCTTCTTATTTGAATGATAGAGAAATATAATTTCTTGACCGTAGGAGACTTGATTGTAGCATTCACCCCTTTGACTTATTACACCCGTGATCGTCGTATGATATATAATACGTTGTACGGGATAACCGACCATATTTGTCTCCGTATTTCGGTAGTGGGGCATGATAGTGACCATGCTCCTGGTATGCACCATTAGGTAGGGGATAGTACACTGGATCCTCGGGTGCTGGCTCGAGACATAGCCATGCAAAATCAGTGGGTTTAGACCAAAAATAGTAAGTACCACAAATGAAGCACAAAATAGAAAAATAAAACCAGAATAATAGATAATATATACATAGGTTCAGTGTTGTAACTTAGGTCCATGGTATACCCTAGTACAAAGGCCCAACCTTACCACCAAACAAGGACAAGGGTTGAACCATCACACTATTATAGTCCATTTTTCTAGGCTACTAACCAAATAATACAAACATAACCAAATAAATTTTCTTTATATCGGCCAATCACTTGTATGGCTTAATATTTTGTGGAGTCTGAGATTATTTCAGAAATAATGCATAATAGGTATCCTCAGATTACGTCATTGCCAAACATGAGATAAACGACCAATAGATGAATCAAAAATATATTACACGAGATGGTTAGTCACGCATCCAACAAGATGGACGCATGCTGGTTGATTATGCGACAAATAGTCCAGGATGATAAGGATCATGCCGCATGGAAGTCTCGGCCGCATATTGTGCTAGCCGCATGAGAACTTCGTCTTCTCTAGACAGCAAGTTCAGCCATGGCAAAAAAACTCCAAAAACCCAAAAAATATTTTTTCATAAAAACTTCGTTTTAACTCCGAATCAAGTGAACCAAAAGCCAAAATGCTCGAAATGAAGTGCTTCATCAACCCCAAAAATTGTTTTTTTTTTTCTAAAATACTATGTTTAAGTAGATCAAAACCAAGCAAAATACATGGAACTCATAAAAATCCAAAACTTCAAATCTAGATCTACTTAAATCCACCTATCAAAATCGAAAATTCCAATTATTAAAAGTGCTTAGAAACACATAATGTCACGCCCCAGCCCCGAGGGCCTCCCGACCACCGTTCCCCCGCGGCAGGACCGGACACAAATTACCGCACCGCGGCGCTCCCACGAGGCGTGTATGGCCTTTTGATGCCGGGATGTGATGCCGTACGAGCCTGGGGTTGCGCCCGCACAAGGCAACATCGTTAAAGTTTGACTATCATCGCATCAATCGAGTAAGTAGCGGAGGGACATTGTTGCAATGCAAAGCATTTATCCATCTGAGTATTCAGGGCAAATCGAGGGACTGGATTTCTTTTAGAAAAGGCATCGTTCTATATATTATGCCCCTTTATATGATAGCAGCTCGAGGCAATCAAAAATTAATTTTTGGGTCTTGGGGATAGGGCACGCCTATCGTTCCCCCGGACGATCCAGTACCTGCAAGCTAGTAAACTGTTGGTGGGTCAGCACTTTTATAAGTACTGGTGAGAATAAACAACTGAATAGAAGCAAGCATTCACTAAAACCAATACTATGTAATCATATTATAAAATATTATATTACTAGTAATCTTTCTAGTTTTACCTATGTTCATTTCATGCAGCATAAGAACGGAGTCATATTACTTTGTTTATGAAAACATCTTTTGAAACAGAGTTCATATGCGATATAAGCAAGCAAGACAAGCCAATTTTTTATTATCAGGATGTGCACAGCGTATCTCGTGAGCTATACTCAAAGACTCTAGGGACAAATGCACATCTAGACATAAATGCATATCTAGGGGTGGTCCTCTATCCAACCAACACAATGAACTATCTTATATGCAATATGGTCCCCGAGTATCTCAAGATCGGCAGCGGTTGATCCAGCTAACCAATGACTCATTTATCTGATGCTATAGGCAGCCGTAACACATGGTTGCTTTCCACTATCTCTGTAGCAGCTGTGACACATGGTTGCTTTCCACCAATAGCCATTGTCCGACCGATGCGAATAAATGAAACACTATCAAATAAACTCTAGGATACAGAAAAGATGAACCATCAGATCATATATCTTTGTTGCGGGGCAAGCCGCCTTATCTTTGAACACATTAAAGCACACGATATAGTTCTCTCGGAGCACAGGCGATAGTGAAACATGTTCATGCAAACACATACTCTTAGACAAGCATTCCAGGATTCTTATTTAAGCAGACATATTCGTTTCAATGATAAGCTAGGTGGGTTTTCTTATTTAGCATGCAAGGCAGGTTCTATCATTCTCTTTAAGCAAACAAGTATTCAAAATACTCAGATTCATTATTAAGGAGTGCAAGAATCATAGAACGAAGTTCTGCCCACTCACCTTGATACATAGTGCCGACGCGGAGTGGGGAACTACACATAACAAACATAATAAATCAAAAATATAGAAGGTTTCTCTATTTCTCATACAAGGTGTACTTGCCTAAGTGTTGGAGGGAGAAAATACAAGAGAGAAAGAAAATAAAGTAATGAAGAGAGAGAGAGAGAGAGAGAGAGAGAGAGAGAGAGAGAGAGAGGAAGAGGGTTGGGCTATATATGGTATGGTTGAGGGTTGAACCAAGGGTTCTCATGACTTGAATCGACCTACAAAATGAACCATAAACAAGGTTAAACCAAAGAATGGGTCTAGTCTCCATGCATATACAACCATGCTAAAATAAAATACATTTTAAATACGTATATCGGGAACGGTGATTGACATCTCTATCCAACTTAAAAAAAAGTTTCCTCGAAATTAAAATCCAAGTAAGCTAGAGAAGTTAGGACAAGCTCGATATAATCCTACTAGTAAAATAACACATGCAATCAATATCATCATAACACATAGGTGATCACTTGATCACGAAATCTAGATATGAAGGCATAAAATAGAATATACCTTCTGAATCGAACATGTATGGGTACCAAGACAGAATATTATCCTCGCGCTTCCATGTTGATTCTCCAAGAGTGTGATGTCCCTAGACAACTCGAACAAGAGAAATAGTCAGGTTCTTGAGTACCTTTTCTCTTTGATCCAAAAAGAATACCGGTTGCTCCTCGTAAGATAAGTCGGTACCAATGACTAATTTAGAGTGATCGAGGGCATGACTCAAATTTAGGACATACCTGTAGAAGCATGAAAAATACGCTGGAACGATCTGCGCAGCATCTTGATACAGAGCAGCGTAAACAGAGGCCTTCGAAGCCATCCAACGTAAAACAGGGTTCTGCATCGCCTCCATGGCGTAAAACCCAGCCGCTCTCAAAGCAGCGTTAAAGCGTACGAGGAACGCTTCGTCTTCCCCGAAATAAACCTGTCAAGTCACGCGGTGAACCTGGCCTCTGACTCCTGACAAAAAGTACTGCACGGCTACCCAGACGACGGCTGGAAACGATGGCAGACCCCTCGGGACGCACCCCGCAGTATGATGGCGGATCTCTTCATTTAATGCAGAGGATTTGGTTAAATATCACCAAACCGTCGCCTACCAAAATCCCTCCAGCGTAAACCGCTCTTTCGCGTACAAGGGAATACGCTGCCTTGTTTACACAGGCAAACATGAGCTGTTTCACGCTCCGCAGTAAGGCAAACCGCTGCCACGTCAAAAGCTGCACTTCGTACGGGGCTCGAGGCACGTCTCTACGTCTAATCGCACAGAGCAGTGACAGTTTCCCTCAAGACACGTCTCCGCGACGGATGCACAGAAGGGCTGCAGACCTTCAAAAATACGTCTCCGCATTTAATGCACAAGATGATGACAAATCTCTGTAGAAGATTTAATTACATCTTCGAAAGCCATAATTCCGGCTAAGACGTCCGCATCAGCACTTCGACACGGTACGCAGTGGCTTCTACGCCCGCTCAGGATCAGTGCTCCCTCGGCTTCCAACGCCCTCTCGGTCTCTACGACCATTCGGCTTCTATGCCCATTCGGCTTCTATGCCTGTTCGGCTTCTATGCCCATTCGGCTTCTATATCTGCTCGGCTTCTATGCCTATTTTGGCTTCTACGCCAAGGTGACAGTCGCTTGGCTTTTACGCCAACCTCTGCTACACAAGGGATACCTACCTACGTGGCTTCTACGCCGTGATCTTCGTAGCAGATATACGCGTTTTGTCCCCTTAGTTGGACACGCATCACATGCTCACTCAAAAGGTCATTTACACGCAGGCATTGGTTATTTTAAACCGTTGTGTAAAAGGGTGCTGTACTGTCCACTCCTCGGTTGTTACACCGACGGAGTGGTCACTGTCACCAAAACTCTATAAATAGAGACCCCTATCAATGGGGAAAAGAAGGTCGAAAAATTAGAAACTCGAAGATCGGACAAGGTCATCGAACCAGAGATCAAGGAGGAAAGATAGAGAGAGAGAGAGGAGAACCCAGAGCTCGGGCAAGGAACAGGGAGCGACGACCTTCAGCATCATGCATCCACCCTCCTTTGCAACCTCCGAAGCTGCATTCTGTCTTCCACGGCACTTCTTCAACATTGTGTAGTCCAAGGGCTAAAGTGATCGACCGCAGATCAGACACCTATAGCAATTTATACCCAGATTAAATAAATTGTACTCCCACATCCTCGTATAGGATTACATTGTACAAGTTTGTTTGTAAACCAAAGGGCACGGGTCTCTTATAACCCCGTCATTGAAATACACTTTCATTCTTTCGTTTAATACCACAAACAAGATGGCGACTCTGCTGGGGACATCTTTCTCTTCTGACGAGGAAGTAATTGCTCAACACGATACGGTATCTGTAGGAACCGTGAAGAAGACACTGGTCGTTCAGTTCGACCAGTCTGCCTACGAAGACATGCTTCGGACTGGGGGTAGCTCTCACTCTCTTTCCGTCCAAGACAGCAGGAAGCTACGCAAAGTGTGAATGCCCAAGACATCCTCCGCCGTTCCTGTGGACTCTCCGATCTCTCCGATCTCTCCGACCAATGAGGTGGTAGCATCGCTCCCTCCGTGCCCCGCACGTAAAATTCAGTCTCCCGCTACGCGTGGTACAGACAAAACTTCTAGCAAAGCCTCAGCGCTAACCCAGGAGTATCCTCTGCGCTATACGCACAGAATTCAGTCTCCCGCTACGTGCGGTACAGACAAAGCTTTTGGCAAAGCCTCAGCGCTAACCCAGGAGTATCATCTGCGCTATACGCGCAGAAATCAGTCTCCCGCTACGCGCGGTACAGACAAAGCTTCTGGCAAAGCCTCAGCGCTAACCCAGGAGTATCCTCTGCGCTCTACGCGCAGAAATCAGTCTCCCGCTACGCGCGGTACAGACAAAGCTTCTGGCAAAGCCTCAGCGCTAACCCAGGAGTATCCGCTGCATTCTACGCGCAGAAATTAGTCTCCCGCTACGCGCGGTACAGACAAGACCTCTGATGGTGCCTCAACACCAAATCAGAAGTACAGATCATGCCCTACGCGCAAAATGACATCTGACCTTTACGGTGAACCAGACGAACGCGGCGATCTCTTCAAAGGAAAGCAGGCGGGTGAATATTCAACTACTGGGCCTTTACGCCAGCAAAAGAATGATCTGCCTACTCTCCGGATTACGCGAGAAGCTAATGGCCAACTGAGGGCCTCTTCAGCCTCACGCCAGACTGAACGAACCTCCAGATTACGCCAGGCACGGTCCCTCGACGTAAAACAAACTCAAGCGGCGGAAAGAAACCTTCCTGACCTACGCAAATATCTAATCAGGAGGCGTAAAGAAAGAGGACCTTCCAACATGACTATCTCACCTCCTGGCAAACGCTATTGTAATAGTCATAAAGTTGTGATTAATTGCTGCTGCTCCAAGGCGAAACAATCGGTCTTCGACCGGTTGAGCTACTCGCTGTCTTTTCCGGAAGGGGAACCCGCGCATGCGTCTGTGAACATGGCTTCACACATACCTAGAGGAGGGTCGAGCTCAAGACGTCAGCCTTCCAGACCTCCGAGCCGAAGGAGGTTTAGCAAGACCCTCAAAGACATTAAAGCCGGGGTGTTCCAAAACACTCGCACTAGGTCACAACAACCAGCGTCATCCTCTTCGGATTCCGACGCCGAAGGTCGCCAAATTCCCGAATCAGAGGCAGAAAGTATGGAGTCGACTTCTATAACGACCTATACTAATCCCTCAATGACCCCCAGGGAAATGGGAGCTTACGCCATTGAAGATGAGCGCGAGGAAGCTTCGCCATCAGGGAACGCGGAACGCATCACTATGCTGGAGACGTCTCTGAAACAAATGCAATCCGTAATGGAAAACATGCACCAGACGATGCTCGCTCAGCACGCAACTACCATGGCTCAGACGTCGGTTCCACCAACTCAGATATGCGTGGGGGTGGACTCACCACCATCCAACCCAAGCCAAGAGCCTACGCTGGATCAAGAGTCAACAGTTCCTCCGCTGCCTCACCTAAAAAATGCCCTACCTCCTGCTGGAGCTACAATACAACTGACTCCGCACCACTCAGTAGCCCCGCTTCCAACTGAGAATCCGATGCAGGCAGTGCGAGAGTTAAAAGCCCAGTTCGACGCCTTGAAGCACAAAGATCAGCTCAAGAAACTGGGAATCAACCAGCCCTACCCAGCTGTCTGGGAGGAGGTCCCTTTCCCTCCAAGATACAAACCTCAGACTATGGCTCTGTTCGAGGGAAAAACATCACCAAGTCAATACATGAACTGTTTCAGTATGATGACGGTGTTGCTACAAGGGAACGATGCCCTCCTCACTCGGGTGTTCAAAGGCTGTCTCTCAGGAGTAGCCTACCAGTGGTACCGTAGCTTGGCGGACAACTGCATTACTTCCTTCGAGGACTTTAAAGCTCTGTTCTTCACACGATTCTACGAGGGAGGAATGGACATGTCTATGTCCTCCCTCATCGAAGTCAAACAGAAGGAAAAGGAAGACGTCCGTATCTTCATCGAACGCTTTCGTCAGGCCACCATATAAATGCCCCCAAGAGTTCCAGACTCTGCATTGGTGGACATTTGCAGAAAAAATCTCCTGCCCGTGGTCTCGGTGTTCACAGGACCATATCAGTTCCATGATTGGCCCTCGTTCATCATCTCGGCAGTAGCCGCCGAAGACAACAGTCGCAAGGCGCGCGACAATGGCATCATGATCTCTGCCTCTGACAGAGGCAAGAGATCATCTCCTAGCAGTGACCACCCTCGCGGTCCCAAAGGGAAAGAAGCCCTGGCAATCAACACGGCCAGACCAAAGATTGCAGCGACCACGCAAGCAAAACCGGGGACTTCCAGGCCCGTCGAAGTCTACTCTTTCGACGACGACGATATCCCAAGTATCTTTGAGTGTCTCGTCAAAAGCGGCAAGATCACCCTCCCGGAGCTAAGGCGGCCCCAGGAGGTTGGCAATACCGACGACCCCAAATACTGCGTCTTCCACAGATACGTACACCACCCAACAAAGGCGTGCTATGTATTAAAACGAAAGATCCAGGGATTAATTGATGCTAAGGCCATCACTCTGCACAGCACCGAGAAGACGGTTGCGGCCAACATGATCTCTCTGCAGTTTGGCAATCTACCTCCCCAAAGGGTCCCTAATGGTGTTGCACCTATATCCCGGGCAACGATGAACATCGTTAACCTTCCCCCGGCTAGGGGTCCAAATCACAACCTGGTGCCCCTAACTACCCGGCAGGGCGAGATAATGTGGGTTCACCCAGATTTAGTGCCAGAGCTCGAGAGGAAGACCAAGGCGGCCAGGCCTACCTCCGAGAAGAATCCCAAATACAGATCATGCCACATGATCACAACTTCTTCTGCATCAGACGAAGACGAGGTACTTGTCGCAACCCGTTCAGGGAGGGCCTACCTCGACGACAACGGAGCAAACCAGGAAGGCGCGCCAGCTGACGCTCCAGCTACCAAACCTCCAGAGCAAGGTCCCGTCGTGCCAAACGTCAGCCCTGCGAAACCTACTCCGGCGAAAAAGGGAAAGCAAAAAGAAATACGCTTCGACAAACCTGTGAAAAACATTCCAAGCAAAGGTTTAGAGAAGCCATACAAATTTGACATCCTGGCCCAACTAGCCAATACGCCAGCCAGGTTGTCCATCTTTGAGCTACTCAGGCTCTCCCCAAACACTCGTCTAGCCCTGAGTGAAGCGCTGATGCAGGCAGAGGCGTACTTGACCCAACTCAAGTCCCCCGACGAGGAGCCAGTGGCATGTCCTCAGTGCCACAGCGTAATGGAGGTGGTCCCAAACATCACCTTCACTCAAGACGACATGCTGTTAAAACATAACAGACATGACAGGCCCCTCTATTACACCGGGTACATCGGTTCCATAGAGGTCGACCGGATTCATATAGATCCGGGATCATCGATCAGCATCATCCCGCACAGTCTGCTAAGGCCACTGAGAATCCCTACCAGCGAACTGGCTTACACTACCACTACAATCGTGGGTTTCAACGCTGGAAAAAGTAAGCCACTGGGGAAAATTCGCTTGAGAATCCAGATCGGCAACCTTAGGTCGGTGGCCACATGTTACGTCATCGACTCAGAGGTGTCTTACAACATCCTGCTAGGAAGACCGTAGATTCACGACCACAACATCGTTCCTTCAACCCTACATCAATGCCTTAAGTATGTAGATGCACAAGGAACAGTACAAACGGAGGTAGCTGACCTAAACCCGTTCAAAGGAATAGAGTCGTAGTATTCCGATGCCGTGTTGTACTCCCAGGACAACATGGAAGAAGGGTCGGGCGAGGCAAAGGAGGAATCCCACCGGGAGCCGGAAGGGCCCTCTACCACACTGTCGCTGTCCATTAAAGTGAAGGGACGAACCACTCGTCCGAAATCCATAGAACCTTTGGCTATCCACCTGGACAAGACCAAGACAGGAGAAGGGGGTGATCCTCTAGTGATCACTTTGAACCAAAAGCCTCCACCCTTGGTCATCAACCTTCGACGCAACAGGCAGTCAACTGGTGTAAAGGCGACCAGGAGTGAAGTTCCAGATGATAATAAACATCCTCTTTTCCAGTATATTTATGCTCAAATTCCAGTACAGGGACCCACTCCACATGACAAGGTAGAACCCGTAGCACAAAAATTCTTGAAAGCTATAGGCTCCTATCGCCCATATGTCTGGGAGGTAGCATCGCCATCCAACGTCGTCACGACATATAGGCCACATGAGGATTCTATCTTCATCGTCCCGCCTACCTGCAGCAGTCAGCGCTCAATAGTCTTCGGTCGCATGCGGAATCAACCGATTGTCCAAGAAGACCCTTTCGATGACGACACCGAGAAAATATAGGTTCACCGTTATAGCCCGCAAGCGCTAAAGATCATACAAAACATGGGCTACGATTTGAAATGGAAACCAGGCCTCAACTACGGAAGAGGCAGACGAACGTCGCCGTGCGGCAACCCCCGTAATCAACAAACTCGTCTCGGGTTAGGGTATGCCACCTCCCTCGCGACTTCCGAGCCAAAAGAGGACCCCTTTTCCTCTTCCCAGAATAGCTCATCGCCCCCTAACTCGCCGGATGCTCTCGAACAAGCACTGTCAGTGAATATGGTGATGACGAATCCCTCAGAAGCCGAGGAGCAGGATGCGGAGCCATTCGAGGATGACCCCTGGGCTCAACAAATGGATATGCAATGGGAATTCCGCTTCGAGCAGAGAGAACCTCCCACCAAGGACGAAGTCGTCCAGATCAACGTTGGGAGTGAGCTCTCACCAAAGCCAATATTTGTCAGTAACAATCTTCCCCCACCTGAAAAGGAAGAAGTTATACAGTTGATAAAGGAGTATATTGACGTCTTCGCGTGGGATTACGAGGACATGCCGGGCCTAGACCCGAAGGTAGCTACTCATATGCTCAATATATTAACCGATTCGAAGCCAGTAAAGCAGCACCAACGACGGTTCCGCCCCGATATGATGGACGCCATCGAAGCTGAAGTCAAGAAGTTGATAACCTGCGCTTTCATCCGGGAGGAACAACACCCCGACTGGGTCGCTAACGTGGTCCCAGTCATGAAGAAAAATGGGAAGGTACGCATCTGCATCGACTACCGAGATCTGAATGCGGCCTGCCCCAAAGATGAATTCCCTCTCCCCATCACGGACATCATGATCGACAACACCTGCGGCTTCGAACGCATGTCTTTCATGGACGGGTTCTCAGGATACAATCAGATCAAGATGCATCCTGAAGACGAGAAGCACACTGCCTTCCAGACACCACTGGGGGTATATTGCTATACGGTCATGCCCTTCGGGTTAAAGAACGCTGGGGCTACGTACCAACGGGCTATGAGTAACATATTCCGTGGGCATTTACGTAAAACAGTGGAATGCTACGTAGACGACATAGCCGTCAAAAGTTGCCTCAAAGGTGATCACATCCAAGACCTAAGGGCGGTATTCGAATTAATGCGCTAGCATCAACTCAAAATGAACCCTACAAAGTCCTTTCTGGGTGTATCCAGTGGCAAGTTCCTGGGGTTTGTCATTACCACCAAAGGCATCGAAGTAGACCCTGACAAAGTCCAAGCGATCACGGCAATGCGACCGCCCCGTAATCTGAGAGAACTCAGGGGGTTCCAAGGACGTCTGGCTTATATCCGGCGGTTCATATCCAACCTCTCGGGAAGATGTCAGCCCTTCTCTCATCTCATGAAGAAAGGTGTATCCTTCATATGGGACGAAACCTGTCAGCAAGCGTTCGAGGATATCAAATGCTACCTAACCAGCCCGCCAGTTCTGGTGCCTCCCGTCGTGGGAAAACCATTCTTGCTGTACGTACGGGCAATGGATCATTCGCTAGGAACTCTCCTCGCGCAGAAAAATGATGCGGGTCATGAACAGGCTATCTACTACCTTAGCAGAATGATGGTCGGGGCCGAATACCGGTACAACCCAGTGGAGAAGGAATGCTTGCCTCTGATGTTCGCTGTCCAAAAAATGCGGCACTACGTCACCGACCAGACTATTCATATCATCTCCAGGATCAACCCCCTCCGAGTGCTGATGAGCAAGCCAAGTGCCCTCAACTCCCGACTCGCAACGTGGGCGATGCTGCTGACACCATACGACATGGTGTACATCCCACAGAAATCCGTCAAAGGCCAAGCGCTGGCCGACTTCCTAGCGGCTCATCCGATCCCGGAGACCTCCAAACTATACGAGGACATCCCCGATGAAGTTGCAGAATGTAACTTCGCAAGTAAAAGCGACGTATGGCAACTGTTCTTTGATGGCGCCTCCAGAACCGGTCCTAAAGGAAACGTCGTTTCAGGAGTGCGAGTCATCCTAGTTACCCCGGATCAACTCGTCATCTACCGAGCATACTCTTAGCGAGCCCTACTCTAACAACATAGCGGAATACAACGCTCTACTAATTGGGCTCCAAGTTGCTACGGAACTGGGGGTAGAATCCCTGGAGGCTTTCGGTGATTCTCTGCTCATCGTCAATCAAGTCAGGGGAATATACGAAGTCCGTAATCCAGACCTCATCCCCTATCACCGGGCGACAATCGAGATAGCCATGACGTTCAAAGGGTTCTTCCTAGAGCACGTACCTCGATCTCAGAATCTGGAAGCTGACGCCCTAGCCAGCTTGGCCGCAGACTTAGCCGCTCATATAAGAAGGCAAGATTCGGTAATCCTTCTTAACAGAGATTTGTTCTGTGTGAAGAACAGCTGTCACATAGAACGCAGCTACGCTGTAAACGCCGATCCTCCTACAAGAGATTGGACAAGTCCTTTCATAGATTTTGTGGCATACAGAATCTTACCGGAGAACCCCAAGGAAGCAGTATCCGTCAAGAGACGATCGCTACGCTTCTACTTCGATGCGTCTTCACAATGCCTGTATCGCCGGACCTACGACGGACTGCTGTTGAGGTGTCTCTCTGGTACCGAAGCACAGCAGATTATCCGTGAAGCTTACGACGGCGTATGCGGAGCGCATCAACCCGGGCCTAAGCTACAGGATCGCATCAGGAGGATGGGCTATTACTGGCCGACCATGATCGCAGATGCAATACAGTATACAAAGTATTGCAGAGCTTGTCAGGTTCATGCAGACTTCATACATCAACCGTCGGAACATCTACATCCTACGGTCGCATCCTGGCCTTTCGAAGAATGGGGAATGGATATCATCGGTCCTATTCACCCGTCGTCTTCCAGGGGTCACCAGTTCATATTGGCCATCACGGATTACTTTTCCAAATGGGCCGAAGCAATCCCCCTCACTGAGGTAAAGGCATCCAACGTGGTCAGCTTCATCAAATATCACGTCATCTATCGCTTCAGGGTATCCCGGAGGATAATTCACGACAATGGGCCCCAGTTTATCAGCCAGACGTTTCATCGGTTTTGCGATAAAAACCGGATACACAATGTTGCCTCCACGGCATACTATCCAGCTGCTAATGGTCTGGCGGAAGCTTTCAACAAAACCATTATCAAACTCTTGAAGAAGTTTGTCTCTTCAAACAAGAGAGACTGGAACGAAAGGCTAGGCGAATGCCTCTGGGCATACCGCACAACGGTACGAACGCCGACGGGTTGTACCCCATTCTCGCTAGTCTACGAGAGCGAAGCAGTTCTTCCCATTGAAATCCAGATCCCGTCGCTCAGAATAGCCGTGGCTAATGAGCTGACTCAAGAAAAGAATGACCTCTTAAGGCTTCAGGAGCTAGAAGGATTAGACGAGAAACGCCTCCAAGCTCAACAGCGTACAACCCATGATAAAATATCGCCACCCTCTAGCTCCATCAATGAGTCCGCCCCTGGGCCTAAAGCTGGTAACGGCGTTACCCACGTGCAATTGATCGTACCCGAACTGCCTGGCAAATCGACTAGGCAAGTAGGGCTCGAAGAAGCAATAGTCTTCGCTCCTATACAGCAGATGGGATGGTCTGATACAGACCAACCAATTAAAAGCCTCCGGAGAAAGAACGGTCTTCTCTCCACCTGAATCCTCAAGCCACACCCCAGATTGGTTGCGATGTACCGGAGGGGGAGTACAGAGGATCTTCCAGCCGTGGCTGAGGTTCAACACTAACCGACAGTCTAAAACTGTGTTCACATTCCAGGTAGAATCCCTGTAATTCAACAGGAATATGCCCCCTGAGCTGCTGCCAGAACCGGGAGACATCACCCGGGGGTTGTGGAGAATTAACCAACCCATCAGATACAGGTATGTCAATTCCACCCTGGGAAAACTCTCACGCCGAGCTTCATCGACGAGCAACCCATCGGTCATGGCCCTCAGGCCAGCCTGAATACGGCACACCATAGCAGGAAGCAGGCCCAGTCTTGCCCCAAACACCAGACGCACTGCGGGCCACAGGATATTCCGGTGAATTCGATCCGCAGATGTGATACCGGGCACTACCACTCGACGCAGCCATATGGAGAGGAAACCAGCCAGCTGGGCTTCCTTAGATAGAGGCCTGCGACAGGGCCTCAAGTAACTGTGGGCCTTGGTGCCTTCGGGGTATTTTCCTACCCCCTCAACGAGAATCTGATCGGGAGCCTTGGCGTCCTCCATAAGAGCCTCGACCACTTGGGCACTAAGGACGCTCAAGCAGTTTACGGGCTCATTCTTACCCCCCGAAGCTTTCTCCGACCTGGCGGCCCTAGCCCGATGGAAGAAGAGGTAAGACATCCACTTAGTGGTATGGGCCAAATCCGAGGGCTCGTCATAAAAAGCGGTGCACGCGAAGTACTGACACATCAGCTCCTGATATACTTCCGCCACCCGAGGGTCCAAATCCCCCAACTCCCGGTTGGTGGGGACATACTCTTCATATGAGGTATCCCCCATCGGCAGTCTCGAGACAACTGTCATCTCATGGAGGGCCAATCCCAACTCCCCCAGTGGAGTGGCGAAGGTCCTGGTGAGCGGAATATACCGCTCCATCAGTGCCAAGAACAAATTAGCATTGGGAGGAAACCCAACACTCGTCGCACTCACAGCGGCGTATAGTCCGATGTCCTCCAGCTCTCTTCGGAAGTGCGACAAAGCCCAATCAACTAGGCATCTCCATCGGGAGTTCGTCGGGGCGATCCACCCGTTGCACCGAGGATTCTCCTTGGGATATACCCCGCCTCGACTCATGAAGTCGTTGCAGAAGGTCGGCAACTGGACAGGCTGGATCACCGAGCTAACTTTACTCGGGACATTACCCGGGCACAGCCCCCGGAACAGCGTCACAACGCCGGAGGGGCGGCTGACAAACGACCCCTGGTCGGCTCCTTTCAGATGAAAGATCTTTCCAGGCTTCCCGTGAAGATCAGGAGTCAGCTTCCACGACATCTTCCTAGGATGCGTCGCATGGGAGAAAGCCGAGATAGGATAATCCCTCGGCATCGTCGGCAGATACAAGACCAAATTCCCGGCAGGGAAGACCCAAGGCTCCCTCTTAGGCTTCGTTTGGGACTGTTTATCGATCATGTCCCCAAAGAGGAAAGCCGGCTTTATGTACTGCTCCCCGTCTACATGTGTTAAGGGTTCGCCATTGATCATGCTCAACAATATTCGCTCACCCTGGGCCGATATCAGAAACTCCCTGGCCTCAGGGTACTGGGGTCCAGAGATGGGAAAGGCCACATGGGACAGATCCTCCAGGTAGTTCGAGTGCAGCATCCCGGCAGCGGAGCCCATCACCTCAGCCAGCGGTGACTCACCCAAATCAACTGTAAAAGAGCAAGGAAAATAGGTCATTACAAATCCTGCACAAGTACGGACCAAAAGAAAACGACAGTCTGTGCTTTACGCCAAGATTGCGCAAATTTGGTCTCTATACGCCGGAAGTCTCCTCCGCAAGCGTAAAATTCAAAATTTACGATATACCCCGATTTTCGTTAGCCAGAGCTTTTACGCTCAGAACTACGAAAATATGGAGTTCTTACGCTGGCACATTAGAAATGTGGGCATAAAAGATGAGAACGTCTCCGTGCATCATCTTCCTCAAAAGAGGCTATCAACACAGAAGACGACCTAGCGCGGTCACGTTCAACGTATGCGAAGGATTTTTCGTCGTTTATGTCATCCCAAAAGGCTCTACCTCTAAAGCCGGGTGCGCTGCTCGTCGGCGGGATGCTCCTCTCGGAAGGAGGTTCACCTCGCCCGACCGAAGATTCTCTCGCCGGTACCGAAGAACGAGACGAGGAACCTGCGCTCTTTCCCTTAGTGGAGGAAGTTTGTTTCGACGCCATTTCTGAGGACTCGAAGTGCTCGGAGAAGGAACGAAGGAAAACTCGAACAGTCGAAAGCTCTCTTTCGCAGAAGACAGATAAAAAGCTTTTTTTCTCTCAAAAGCTTGGGGTATATATACGGTCCGATTCGACTCCTCGAATCCTCGGACGAACCCCTCGAGACCCCAACCGGATCTCGCAATTAAGAGTTGGTTATGATTGGATGCTACGTCAGCCCACTACCCTCGAAAAATGGACAGTCTGCGAATTCGAAAGGTTTTTTCGTGCAAGACGGTTCAGCGGGTTCTACGCTAAAAGAGCTTTTCTACGCTCGACAGCAACAGATCTACGGTTTTACGCTCGCAAGCTGCAAGTCTATGGTTTTACGCCCGGATGCCTTTGTGCTCGGTAGCTTTTATGCTCGAGAGGCCACAAACCTACGACTTTACGCTCAGCAGATACCAAATCGACGATCTCACGCTCGGTGGCGCTCAGTTTACGCTCAGAAGCAACAGATCCGCAAAACCTCACGCCCGAAGAAATTTTCTTTTCAGGAGCTTTTCTACGCTCGACAGCAACAGATCTACGGCTTCACGTTCGACAGCTACAAGTCTACGGTTTATGCCCGGATGCCTTTGTGCTCGGTAGCTTTTATGCTCGAGAGGCAACAAACCTATGACTTCACGCTCAGGAACCACAAGTCTACGATTTCACGCTCGATGGTGTTCTTACGCTCACAAGCAACAGATCTACAGTTCTGCGCTAAAGGAGCTTTTCTACGCTCGACAGCAACAGATCTACGGCTTTATGTTCGACAGCTACAAGTCTACGGTTTATGCCCGGATGTCTTTGTGCTCGGTAGCTTTTATGCTCGAGAGGCAACAAACCTATGACTTCACGCTCAGGAACCACAAGTCTACGATTTCGCGCTCGGTGGTGTTTTTACGCTCAGAGGCTACAGACTGATGATTTCGCGCTCCACGACTTTCCGCATATCCGAACAGTCCCCAAGGCGGTCAATTGCAAAGAGTTCACACAGAAGATACTCGTTCTTGACCCAGAGCATCCCAAGTACCCGAAGCATACAGAGTTCAAACATTGAGAAATTACTCTTCTCGGGTCCAAAATTGGAGGTTCATCCAGACTCCAGTCTGAACATTCCGTTTATCAAGGTGGCAACTCAATTTGACAGCCAAAAACCTCGACCCTGTCCCAAGGGAGTTTCGAGAGATCATTCTTGAAGACGAAGTCTGAACAAAGATCCTGCTCATCAGAGAAGCGACAGTTCAGAATTCTACGCCGTCCCTCGGTCCTACCAACAGGACAGATCTAAATGTTCAAGGACGCTCAGTGGCGTTCTATAGACTATGCGCTACGCGTAAAGGACAGGGCCTAATACTCTTCTATCAGAGTCGGCGTAAAGATTCAGACGTGTCGAAGCTGCACATATCCAGACTTTACAAGCAACGTATGGCAAAGACGATCATATGCAGAGGAGAAAGACGACTTTATTTAAAATCACAATTACATATGAGGGAAAACCGGTCTACAGGGGTTTTTCATCATTTTTCGTGATTACATATGAGGGAAATCCCTTCTACAAAGGATTTCCTCACCATCGTCGGAAGATCGCCCAGAAGCTGTCCTGACAGATTCTCGCCTGGGCGTCAATTCTTCATCTTCTCCAGCAGCCAGTCAGTTCCTGCAAACTGGCTGACATGGCAATAATCACCGGCGGGACACGACAGAGTTGGGGCTTGCATAGATTTTGCAGGTCCCAAGCTCCGTGCACCACTCAAACCGGGACAGAGCTAGTCTGTCTGCCTCTCGTCACCAGAGGCAACGAGAGAAGGCGCTGCTGGCAAGCAGTGTGGTCTAATACGACCCTTCCTCTCTCCCGGTGCAACGCCATACAAAGTTGCTGATTACCCCGAGCAAGGGAGGCTAAGATATCCTTCCATAATCCATCGTTGCAATGGACACTTGCTCGAAGACGCCGTCTTCTTCGGCTCCTTACATGCTGGAAGAACATGATCTCCTTCTTCCTCAGATCGACCCGACGAGCTCCAGTGATCATCTCTGCATGACAATGGGAATGTGGTGAAACAGGTTCACCCCCCCAGCCTTTTATAGGCGCAAGAGATCACAGCGGTCCCCAATAAATCCGCCATAAAGTCAGTACCGACCGTTTCAACGCTCCATTCAGAAACGTTTCGAGTTACGAGGGGCCGTTCATGCTTCTTTCAAAGCGTTCCAAATTTCGAGGAATTTAAAAGCTTTGAAGGGGGTCTTGTAGAAGCATGAAAAATACGCTGGAACGATCTGCGTAGCATCTTGATACAGAGCAGCGTAAACAGAGGCCTTCGAAGCCATCCAACGTAAAACAGGGTTCTGCATCGCCTCCATGGCGTAAAACCCAGCCGCTCTCAAAGCAGCGTTAAAGCGTACGAGGAACGCTTCGTCTTCCCCGAAATGAACCTGTCAAGTCACGCGGTGAACCTGGCCTCTGACTCCTGACAAAAAGTACTCCACGGCTACCCAGACGACGGCTGGAAACATTGGCAGACCCCTCGGAACGCACCCCGCAGTATGATGGCGGATCTCTGCATTTAATGCAGAGGATTTGGTTAAATATCACCAAACCGTCGCCTACCAAAATCCCCCCAGCGTAAATCGCTCTTTCGCGTACAAGGGAATACGCTGACTTGTTTACACAGGCAAACATGAGCTGTTTCACGCTCCGCAGTAAGGCAAACCGCTGCCACGTCAAAAGCTGTACTTCGTACGGGGCTCGAGGCACGTCTCTATGTCTAATCGCATAGAGCAGTGACAGTTTCCCTCAAGACACGTCTCCGCGACGGATGCACAGAAGGGCTGCAGACCTTCAAAAACACGTCTCCGCATTTAATGCACAAGATGATGACAAATCTCTGTAGAAGATTTGATTACATCTTCGAAAGCCGTAATTCCGGCTAAGACGTCCGCATCAGCACTTCGACACGGTACGCAGTGGCTTCTACGCCCGCTCAGGATCAGTGCTCCCTCGGCTTCCAACGCCCTCTCGGTCTCTACGACCATTCGGCTTCTATGCCCATTCGGCTTCTATGCCTGTTCGGCTTCTATGCCCTTTCGGCTTCTATGCCTGCTCGGCTTCTATGCCTATTTTGGCTTCTACGCCAAGGTGACAGTCGCTTGGCTTTTACGCCAACCTCTGCTACACAAGGGATACCTACCTACGTGGCTTCTACGCCGTGATCTTCGTAGCAGATATACGCGTTTTGTCCCCTTAGTTGGACACGCGTCACATGCTCACTCAAAAGGTCATTTACACGCAGGTATTGGTTATTTTAAACCGTTGTGTAAAAGGGTGCTGTACTGTCCACTCCTCGGTTGTTACACCGACGGAGTGGTCACTGTCACCAAAACTCTATAAATAGAGACCCCTATCAATGGGGAAAAGAAGGTCAAAAAATTAGAAACTCGAAGATCGGAAAAGGTCATCGAACTAGAGATCAAGGAGGAGAGATAGAGAGAGAGAGAGGAGAACCCAGAGCTCGGGCAAGGAACAGGGAGCGACGACCTTCAGCATCACGCATCCACCCTCCTTTGCAACCTCCGAAGCTGCATCCTGTCTTCCACGGCACTTCTTCAACATCGTGTAGTCCAAGGGCTAAAGTGATCGACCGCAGATCAGACACCTATAGCAATTTATACCCAGATTAAATAAATTGTACTCCCACATCCTCGTATAGGATTACATTGTACAAGTTTGTTTGTAAACCAAAGGGCGCGGGTCTCTTATAACCCCGTCATTGAAATACACTTTCATTCTTTCGTTTAATACCACAAACAATACCTATGCAATTGAGACACATAAAATATATCGTATACCTCACGTAGTAAAGTTGAAAGAGCAAGACGATAAGCCACATCGCCTACCTAATCGAGAATATCAAATTGCTCATCGTATCACGGACTAAGCTTTTCGCAAACCCCGAATCTAATGACTCTACGGGTAGGTAAAATTTATAAAAATACGTGGTCGCCGACATAAAACTCTAAAGGCCTAGGATGATGATATGCCCATTGACGATGTCGGTCTTGCGCAACCCAAAGTCGCTCTCTGATCTTCCTGACAACTTCTACTGTCTGTGTGATCATTTCAGGGCCTAACATCTTGTGCTCACCATGGCATCCCTAGCAAACGGTAATATACACTTCCTACCGTATAGTGCTTCAAAAGGTGCCATCTAAATACTGGCCTGATAACTATTGTTATACGAGAATTCTACCAAGTGAAGGTGATTCTCCTAAGATCCACCAAGGTCTAAGGTATAGGCTCGTAACATATACTCCAAGATATGGATAGTTCTCTCTGATTGTCCATCTATCTAGGGGTGGTAAGTTGTGCTGAATCTTAACTTTGTATCCAATATCTCACGCAAGCTTCTCCAGAAATGAGAAGTAAAACTTGTATCTCAGTCTGATACTATGTTTTCTTGTACTCCATGTTGTCTCACAATCTGTCGTATATACAAATCTGCCAACTGCTCTATAGACTGTCCTACTTTAAAGGAGAGAAAATGTGCCACTTTTATGATAAACCAGTCAGTGATCTCAACCAGTCGGTGATCTCAACCACTCCGATCCGCTATCACCCAAACTGCATCTCAACCAGTCGGTGATCTCGATAAACCAGTTAGAAATTATATTATGATGTATTCCCACTTCTACTCTGGAATAGGGAGTGGCTGCAATAATCCTACCAATCTTTGTTATTCTACCTTCACTTGCTGACATATCAGATATCGCGATATGAAGCATGTTATTTCTCTCTTTATTTTGTTCTACCAAAAGTGTTACTTGATGTCTTGGTACATCATCGTGCCTCCCGAAAGAATGGAATACTGGGAACTAAGTGCTTCAGTCATAACTTTTTGCCGAGTATTCCTGCTTGGTATGCATAAACAATACACAAACCTTAGGGTTCCATTTGCATGTATTGTCAACTCCTTTCGAAGACCGAACTCACATTCTTCTCGTGGGTTTTGAATATTCGGGTCCTCTGCCTGATCTACCTTGATTCTATCTACCAAAGTTGACTGAATCTAAAGGCTAGCCTGAACTCATAGCCTGAACTCATATACTCTGTAAAATTACTATCTCGATATCCATCTCTCGTAAGTCCTCTAGAATATGCTTCTTAGTAGTCAACCAAAATTTGCCACCTCTTCTGCTAAGTGCATCAGCTACTACATTAGTCTTACCTGGATGGTACTAAAGTTTCATATCCTAGTCTTTCAATAACTTTAGCTACCTTCTCTGCCTCATATTCAGGTCCTTTTGTGTGTATACATACTTCAAACTCTTATGATCTGTGAATATTTTTACCATATCGTCATATAAATAGTGCCTCTATAACTTAAGTATGAATACTACTGCTGCTAACTCCAAATCATGAGTTGGATAGTTCTTCTCGAAATCTCTGAGTTGCCAAGAAGCATACGCTATCACTTTTCCATGTTTCATCAAAACATATCCAAGTCCTTTGCCAGATGCATCACAATATACTATGAATCCTTCGGAGCCTGCTGGAAGAGTAAGGATTCGTGCAGAGATGAACTTCTTCTTCAATGCTTCAAAGGCTATCTAATATTCTGCTAACCATACAAATTTAAGTTTTTTGCGCATCAACTGAGTCAAAGGTGCCGATATCTTAGCAAAGTTTGATACAAATCTTCTATAGCATCCTGCCAAGCCTAGGAAACTACGCACTTCTTATACTATCTTTATAACTTGCCAGTTCTCTACTGCATCTACCTTCTTTAGTCATCTGATACTCCTGCTCCAAAAATAATGTGCCCAAGAAAAGATACGTGATCCAGTCAAAATTTATACTTACTAAGCTTCGCATATAACTGGTACTCCCTCAAAGTTTGTAGTACTATCATGAGATATTCTTCATGGTCCTCCTCATTATGAGAATACATGAGGATGTCGTCGATAAATACTATCATAAATTGGTCCCAGTATGGCATAAAGATATGATTCATCAAATCCATGAATACCGCTAGAGTATTCGTCAGTCCGAATGGCATAACTAAAAATTCGTAATGCGTGACCTAAATATTGTCTTCGGTATATCCTGCTCCCGAACTCGCACCTGATGATATCCTGATGGTAAATCTATCTTGGAGAAGACTCTTAATCGGCCTAATTGGTCAAACAAATCATCGATCCTTAGTAATGGATACTTATTCTTTACGGTTACTGCATTCAACCGCCTGTAATCCATACACAACTGTGCCGATCCATCATTCTTCTTCAGCAATATCGCTGGTGCTCCCCACGGTGATCCACTGGTCTGAATAAACTTCTTTGCCTTCAGTTCTTTCATATGTCGATATAACTGATCCAGCTCTGATGGTCATATTAGGAACACCTTCTGGGATACTGGTTTTGCTCCTTGCATCAATTCTATACAAAACTCTACTTCTCTAATTGGAGGTAATCGGGGAAGCTCGTCGGAATTCCATAAATTCTTTAACTATCTTGGGTATTGGGTCTTCTTCCTTTGCTACTGTTGTGACTCCTCCCTTATGCTAGTCTCTTGCTATTCTCCTAAGGACAAACTCTTCTAGACCAAGAATTCTAAACAACACTCTACCCTCACGATAGTCTATCGTCGCATGACTGTCTCTCAACCAGTCCATGCTTAATATAACGTCAAAGTTACCCGTAGAAAACTCGATCAACTTTGCAGGTAATAAATATCTAAATATTATGATTGGACATGCTAGGCATACCCTACTAACTTCTACGATCCCATTTCCAGTGAGTATATTCATCCTCTCTGGCAATTCCTCAAACTTTAATCCAATATGTGTCGCATATTGAGCAGATATAAATGAGTACGAAGCTCCAGAATCAATTTAAACTATGACAAAAAATGTTGTAATGGAAATGTTACCTGCCACTACGTCGCCCGATGCAATAGCTTCTTCTAAATATAATGTGAATGCCTGCCCTTGGCCTTGTCAAGCTCCCTGCTGCAATCTTTCTTGTTGTCATTGTTGTGGTTTTTGCTGATTCTGCTGTTGTTTTTGTCTGTAAAGTTGGGCCTGCGTCGACAACGGACGCTGAGCTAAAGGCTATACTGCTGTTGTTGGTCCTCCTTGCTGCACTAACCTTGGAGCTGGCATTACAGAAAACTGTTGTACTAGCCCTCTTGGCCTCTGTATTAATGGGCATGTGGCAATCTTATGATCAGGGATCCCATAGCTCAAGCATAGTTTGTTAGCTGCCTCACAAACATCCCGGGTATGACCTCCTTTGCTATAATAGGTACAACCTGTCGGCGCTCCCCGTCGTTGTTACTGCTGCTGCTGTTGCAGCCTCGGTTGTTGCTGTCGAGTTGGTGCCATCACTGTCGAGGTCACTGGCCTCCTCTGTGTCACTTCATGGATATGAATGCCAAAGGATGGTACTGACTTTCGCGGTACTGGTCCTCCTTCATTGCTCTGTCCATGAGACATCTTCATATCTACTCTTCTTGATGCCATCCTTTGGGAAGTAAGCTCGACCCTCTTGGCTGCTATAAATATTATCTCAAAAGTCTGGTAATCATGCACCTATACCATATGTACGATATCCAAGTGAAGTCCATGCTAGAACCTCATTGCTTCCTCCAACTCTGTTGCCACCATACTTGGAGAAAAACTTCTTAGTCAACAAAACTCCGACGCGTCGCCGTCTACGGTCCTTCCATCCTGCTTGAGGTTAATGAACCTTTGCTGCAACTCATACTTAGCCATAATCCTAAAGTACTTTTCCCTAAATCGGGTCCTGAAATTATCCTACGAAATAGTATGCCTCAATCCTACCTCCATCGTGGCCCACCAATCCCTTGCCAAATCTTCGAGTTATAAGTGAACCAGGTCAACCTGTTCCTCGGCCAAAACTTTAGTTGCTGCCAGAATGGTCTCAATATCCTAGAGCTAATCATCTGTCATGATTGCGTCCTCTATTCCATCAAAATATCTAGGGTTCAGTCTGCAAAATCTAACAGATGCCCCAGAATCTGCTCTCCTATCCCATTTTAAGACCGTTTGCAACCCTTGGTTCAACAAGATATTATGTTCCTACTGCTAAATTTGTTGTTATTGGTGTTACTATTATTGTTGTTATTGCACCACTATCTGGTATTGTTGGGTAGCCAATAATCTATGGATAATTTCTAGCAAGGCCTGGGTATCTAGTATTGTCGACATTGTGGGAGGTACGGGAACACTTGGAGTTTGTTGCTCTGTCCCATTTATTGTAGGCTCAACTCAGATCCTTGGTTGGGGTTCTCCAGGATCTCATTCCACTTATAATTTTGCCTCTCTTGTTGCTGCAGCATCGGGGGAAGGAGAAGTCCTAAAGAATAGCACAAGAAATAATCAAGTACAGGACGAGAACGAACAAGGAAGCAACCAATATGAAAATTTTTAAGCTGAGTATCGAATAGGACGAATTCAGAACTTCAAGAAGGATCATGTTTGATTGATACTCATATGACCATGACATACCACAAGTCTGAATAACCTACCTACATGGGCCACCACCAAAATCTTGTCACGCCCCAATACCGAAATACAGAGACGGACATAGCCAACTACCCCATATAATGTACTATATGTTGTACGGCGATCACGGTTGTAATAAGACAAGGTGGTGCATGCTATAATCAAGTCTCCTATGGTCAAGAACTTTTATGTCTCAATCATTCAAACAAGAAACAGTAAACATAGAGCATACATGATAAAGCAAGTAAGGCATCCCAAATGCTCTCTTAAAATATTCTAGAAACAAGCTGTGCAAAATAAGAGGCTGACAGAGTATCAAAAGTATATGACAGTGATCAGCTGTATATGATTTAATACAATCATATAAGGAGACTAATATCCAGATGTGCCAGCTAACAGGTGCCGGTGGCTAAATGCCGAAAAGAATAATTGTACAATGATGACCAGGGAATAAGAAAACTTACTCGATATCCTCTGCGACCATATTTCTGGTACGTGCCATTAGTTGGGGATAGTACGCTGGATCCTCGGGTGCTGGATCGAGACTTGGCTATGCAAAACCAGTGGGGTTAGACACCAAATAGCAAGTACCATAAAGGAAGCACGAAATAGAGAAACAAAACCTGAATAATAGATACATATATACATAGGTTCAGTGTCATAACATAGATCCATAGCATACCCTAGCACAAAGGCCCAACCCTACCACCAAACAAGGATAAGGGTTGAACCATCATACTATGATAGTCCATTTTCTTAGGCTACTAACCAAATAATACAAACACAACCAAGTCCATTTTCTTTATATCGGCCAGTCACATGTACGGCTTAAAATTTTGTGGAGTCTAAGGTTATCTCAAAATTAATGCATAATATGTATCCTCAGATCATGTCATTGTCGAACATGAGCTAACCGAGCCAATAGATGAATAAAACATATATTATATAAGATGCACCAATCCCCGGTAGGGCCACTGTGCTAAAAATACGGTATTAGCTGTTCCAATGCTCCTATAGTAAAACAGTGGCTGCTCGACATAAAAATAGGTTAGATACTGCACTCCACTAAGGCAGATGATATACAATATCTGTGGTGGCCAGCCTAAAGTATACTAGATGTGGAAAGTTTCGTTGGCATGATCTCGGGATAGCGTTCCCTCCAAATGTTAATACCACTTTTAGTTACCTAATTAGCCCTATATTTGTTCAAAATCTTAAGGCGTGGTCACATAAGAATTTTTCTTAGGATGTCATATAAAGTACAGACACGCTAGATACGAATCCATGGAAGTTCAATCTGGACACACCCAAGCGCGTATGCAACATTCAGTCAATCAATATCCTAACCACGCTTTGGTAGTTGACTCGCATATCATGCCCGTGCTGGGGGAACAATATATATATATATATATATATATATATATATATATATATATATATATATATATATATATGCGTTCAGGAATTGGGAGGCATTCTCGATACATAACACAAATATAAATCACTTAACACGTGACACGGTATGCCGGTACCTCGACGAACATTCGATCATATATACTTTAAGGCAATAATTTTTATCAGCAGGGATATAGTAGTCGAGTCCAATTACCAATTATACATTTGGTTACATGACTCAAGATCGCATTGTAAAGTCATGCATATAGCCGGTTAGTCACTATCCACTTAGTCTGGTTCATACTGAAATATCAATTCAACTCATGCCATGTTCATAACCAATCTTAGCTCTTGGTAATGTCTAACACAAAGTCTGGTTACTAAATCTATTCTTCCTTAGAATTATAACACAAGCATTAACCCAAATATAAATCACTTAAGAAATAAGGAAAAAAATTAATCAAAATCGCATGAAGTAATAAAGAGAGAGAGAGAGAGAGAGAGAGAGAGAGAGGTTTGGGTTATATATGGTAGGGTTTAGGGTTCAACCAAGGGTTCTCATGACTTGAACCGACCCACAAAATATATCATGAACCAGGTTAAACCAAAGAATGGGTCTAGTCTCCGTGCACATGCAACCATGCTAAAATAAAATATATTTTAAATACGTACATCGGGTAGACTAATAGTGAGAGGGGTTAGCCTCTCCTATATAATGTACTCCTCACTCTTCTTAATAAAATTAATCTATTATTCCCACCCTACAGTGATCTTTCTACTTGAACCTAGATTCATTTCATGGCAGTGGCATGACATGTTAAGTAGGTTAAGCATGCAAGCATTAAAATCTAGTAAATACACTTAGCAATTATATCCAACTCAAAATAAGGCTAAGCATGCAAATTTGTTCTACTCAAATCCCAAAGCAAAGCGTGAAACTATCAAACTATGTCACACTCCAAGTCCCGAACCCATCAATGTGCACACTCTTGCCCGAGGCAAGGTGGCCGCCGTTGTCTAATCAAAGAAACAATAACAAACAAAACTTATATATATGAAGGTCACAGGCTAAGCCATAAAGAACTATCCGAGGCATTTTGACCCGATCCAACACTGAGTAGCTGGCCCGCCTGGTGGTCTCGAACTGCCGGTCTTGAACTGCGAAGCTAGCCCACCTGTCGATGCCCCAGATCCTATCCCGTTTGAGGAAACCAAACCATATTCGCAGCAGGTAATCCGTGACCATGCAATGCTCCAACAAAGTAGGTATGACGAGAGAATCGAGCTTTCTCATCCCACCAATCCAAACTCGCCCCGTTCCATCAAATTCACCATAACCATTCTCCAACTATAGCCCAAGGCACCATCTCAAGTTATCTCTATTATGCACTATGACTCTTCTTAACACAGTGCTTTAATTGGTGCAATACCTCACTCCGAATGCTCCGTGGCATAATATCCCAACAGTGGCATAATGCCCTCTCTGATGCAATTGCTCGATTTTGAACCACATATGCACGATTTGCTTGACAAAGTGTTCTAACATGATACTCGTGCACAATGCATGCTCGCTCACTCGATGAAGTAGTCCACTGCTCCAACCATACTGATCAACTCAAGGCCCCAACTTCTATCCTTTCAAATGATGCATACTTTATATATGGCACAGTGCGGTGATTCTAATATTCTAGACCAAGTGTTCAAACTATTACGTGTGTTCCAATTATTAGGCATGAAGGAGTTGAAGAGAAAGGACAGCGCCCACTCACCAAGTTGAATACGTTAGCACTCTGCCTTGCCTATATGACGGATCCCTTGAATTTGTGGTTTGATGCAAAGCACGATCTACTCAATTGGTATGACCATGCAAGCAGGTCGTGCTCTCCAAATCATTCGACCAGATCGGACTAAGGAAGAAGGCATTATCGCTCCAAATCATGCTATCTCTGTATTGCTCTGAACGAATACACTGATTCTATTGCCCGACCCCCATGCCTCAGCCCATGCGAGGCGCTACTCGGATCCCAATGAACTCCGTATGCGATTTGTATATAAAAACTAACTTGAATCAGTACTTGTTCCTAATTTTAACTCACAAAGATGCAACCAAACTTTTGTCTCGTTTAAATCTAACTCAGGGTAATGCATCATGCAGGTGCAAAAAATTACATAATATACCACTTAAAATAAGGTTTATCATCAAAACCAAACCAGTACCCATTCCTTTCCCATATGCCGCTTAACCAATACATAACTCTCCTCCATGTAGCTCATATTCCACTGATCCAGACTCATCATCTTAGCTACATGCTGAATGCTCAAACACAAATTCCATATTGCCACATCCTCCATGTAGCTCAATTCAAATTTAGCATATCGCTTAGTTTGAATCATATACATATTTAAGGCACCCCCGAAATACATGCATTTCAGCCGAACTTAGCGATAGAGAATTTGGACAAGTTACAAGGGTATCTTCATATCCAAAACATTCATCGCTTAACTCTCAACTGAAATGATCCTAACATTCATCCCATAACTCGTCCCAACATGCACTATTTCAAAAACAATGATTCTCCACTGACGATCGCTCTACCTAGAGTCAACTGAATTTATGTTCCAACTTGATCCATTCCCTAGCGAAGATCCAATACCCACTTCAAGTCCTCACTCGTCAAAGCGCAAATAGTATTCTACAAGGCCCTGCCATCCAACTATTTTTGAATTCATGCTTGCCGCGTTTGAGCTCAATCAACCAAATTCTAGATTAACTTCAATCGCACCATATTTTGCACATACCATCTCAAAATATTTTCTTCATGCTCCGAACTATCATCACATCTATTGTTGTCCCGGTTAGTCGACTTACCCCAAACATCGCACTATACTCTTAGATCAACTCGGCCCAGCACCTTTGTCCTAAATCTTAATTCATCTTTAGGTGAACACATATTTGGGGATTATGTGATCCACGAAGATTTTCCCGCCATGCCATAGGGTAGTATCGCCATGATTTTGATGCGAACATAATTGCCATAATTCTTAAGTCGTACATAAAATAGTTATTCGTGCCACTTCCACCGCCTCGAACCAAGGATATCGTCTTTGCCTTCTGCATGAGAACGTATCCCATACTAAGTACCGACGCATCTTCTAAATCTGAGGCATAAATGTTCCTTCCGGTAGTACAAGGATTTGATTTGAATGAACCGCAGCTTCAATTTCTTGAAGCTAGTTACATAGTCGTCAATTCATATAAATAATATTCCCTTCTGGGGCATGACGAGTCAGAAACGATACCATCTTCGATAATCTGTGAGTCCAAATCTCATTAGTTGACTTAGGTCATCCTCACCATCGCTTCGATCTTATGGCTGCATCTTCAGCTGAAAGATATCCCAATGATCTCTCAAATCCAACGCTCAGTGGCCTAGACTTACATCTGCCCTCGACATATTTCCAAATGCTTCATTGCAAGGGTTATTCTATGGTCTACAATATTTATTTTGACTTGGCAGTCAAGTCGCTAGAATCATGTCACGCCCTAGTCCCAAAATACGTAGGACTAAAACACGTAAGGATGTCAGCCATATGTATATGGCAACTCCAATATATGGAAACCATAACAAATGTTTATGCTGTATTATGAACAATAATTCACAAGTGGTAAAACTATCACAAGTCACAGGTATAATCTAATCTCATCCACAAAAATCAAATATAAATAAATGAATAACCAATAACTATGTAACTAGATCTCAATATAAAGTCCCAAAAGATGGCAGTCGAATGGAAACAAATCCACTACCGAACTAGAATATAGAATAAACAAGACAATTACAATATAAGTACAATAACTACCAACTACTGAGACTCGAAGAGAAGACCTCCTCGGAATATAAGTAACCAGTCCGGATCTGCGTTCCTGCGAATATTCATGAACATCTATACCTGGAAAGGGACCAGGTCCTTAGAGGGACATAACAAGATACATAGAAGCATGCCATAAAGTAAATACTGAATAAATAAAAGGGGTGCGCTAACCATCTAAGTGAAATACAATTTAAGGACAACTTTGGTACGTATGGGTAGGTGTAGGCATAACGTCCATACTGCTCCGTAGAACGGGGAATCTGCATAGTATATAATGTCCATACCACTCTGAAGAACGGGGAATATGAATAGTATAACGTCCATGCCGCTCCGAAGAACAGGGAATCTCGATAGTATAATGTCCATACCGCTCCGAAGAACGGGGAATCTGCATAAAGGGAGTCATTGGATCCGTGGCTCCTCCGATACTACGGATTCCAATGTGTGTATCCCATATGCCTACTAGTTGTCCTCCCGCCCAATAAAAATGTACAAGTTATGAACACGACATGGACATCTCATACTATAATGCAAGTCTCTATATAAATAGACAACTAAGCTAAATACCGTCACACGTATTTCTCATACCGATGGCCAATCGAGTATGAGGCACACGTCCCTACATAAACTCACTATGTGAAGTACAATGATACGTGTCAAGGCCTGGGGAGTCATACCGATATTTCCTCAACAGTAGGTGGGTCTACTAGACACTAGGTCAGACACAATCCTAACGTCAACGCATTCGTTGACTGCACCCGAGTCTCTCTCGGACGCGCACAATTATATAATCTAAAATAATAAATATGAAACTAAAATAATAACTAAATTTAAACAGTACAACAAGGCAAGGTATACTTGCCTGGCAAGAAAGCTGCATAGTACCAATAACCTTCTCCTGAAGTCGCGCAGAATAATCCGATATGTCCTATATACATATAATATAATACAATACCATATCAGTAATTATACTAGCACATACATAACCAAAACCACACTGGACTCAGAGGGCACGTTAGGGGTAACACGGGTCAACTAACATGGTAAATTGTGCGACTAATTACGCGGGTGTCCTATATTAAATGTTGTATCAAAATCAGACAGTCAAAATAACATGTGTCTAGGCCAGTACGTAAATGTACACAAGGCAGTCATCTAACATGTTCTTAGGGTCAACATGGTCAACGTAAACACGGGATAATTCACAGTGTCCTAGGGTCGTACAATATAAACACATATATAGTCATAAGCATATAATTACTTATGTAATACATCCATATATATATATATATATATATATATATATATATATATATATATATATATATATCACTTAAATTCTAATATGCGTATGTGCATGCGTACAAGTCATTGGGTTCACCGACTCAGGGCCCGATATCAACTAATAGTCATAAAGCAATACTCATATCCTAATAGCATATACGCAAGCACACACATAAAAAAGAGAAGAGGGACAGGTTCGAACCTTGGGGTATGTGCACTGGAATGACGGTGACGACGATGACGAGGATGCGGTTGACAATGATGACGATAACGATGATGATGATGATGACGATGATGATGACGACGATGATGACAACAATAATATGGATGATGGGAGGATTATGATAATGATGCTGGAGAGTTGATGATGATGATAGGTTGATAATAATGATGATAGGTTGGAGATGATGATGATGATAGGTTGATAATAATGATGATAGGTTGGAGATGATGATGATGATAGGTTGGAGATGATGATGATAATGAATGGTGATGATGGGTTACTGAAGTCCGGCTAGGGGGGGTCCGACGAGGGTGACGGAGGACAGGGAGACAAGACTCGGGGGGTATAGGCGGGTCGAGGCGATGGCCGGTGGTGGGTCTGCTCGTGGACGGAGGAGATGGAAGTTAAGGAGTTCATGGTGGTGTGGAAGGATTCTCAGGCGGCCAAGGTTGAGCAGCGGGTTCAGATGAGCGTCGAAGGAGAAGAAGTTAGGGAGGAAAGGAGGTCGGTTCAGGCTCGGTCGGGGGAGGCCGGTGATGGCGGTGGGCCGCGGGAAAGAAGTTGAGGAGTTCGCGATTATGGAGGTCTGGCTGGAGATGACTGGAGTCCGGCGGGGAGTGGTGGTTCTTTGCGGGGAAGGAGGAGGAGAACTCGACTGCTCGGGGTAGAGAATACGGCATGGGAAAGATGACTGGCAGCGAGGGAGGTCGGCTCGCTAGCGAGTTTGAGTCGAGGGTGGAAGAGGACGGGCGGGTGGTCGCGCAGTGGGGCTCCGGCGAGGTAGGTCGGCTCAGCGGTGAAAGACTGGCCGGCGGAGGGGGACAGTCGGGTCTGCACAGGGAAGGGGGAAGGAGATGAATAGTAGTCGGCTAAGAATAATAGGTTTGGTTTTGGGGTTTTGGAAAAGTAAAGGAAAATGAATAAAATTGTATATTTATACATGTGGAATTTTTGGGTTTGACCTAAAGGGATTGGGCTTGGTCAACATCCAACTTGGGATGGGCCTTGGGCTCACATGGGGTATTTGGAGGGTCATAATTGTATTATTTAAATGCAAGGATTGGTTTAAAATAAAGGGAGCGATGTTGCGCGTTGCACATTCCAAAAAATTATAGGAAAATTCATATGAAAGGAAAAAATAGATTTCTTCATATATTGTCCAATGGTGTGGACACCTTAATAAAATTTTGCATAAAAGTGCCCAACAATTGGAAAAATTGCACAAAGATGTAAATTGGGTTTTAATTAATTAAATTGAATGCACAAGGTGTTCTTGAATTAATTAGAAGTACATGGAAATAAAATTAGGTCGGACACAAGTGTCATAGACGTAGAGGATACAGTGTAGAATATTATCATTAATTGAGTTGTACGAAACGGGTCTAGATTGTGTCTCCAATTTCGATTAGAACGCACAAGGATACAAAGTCATATTTATTTAGAATTTATTGATAAACGTCCACGACGAATATTGTGCGACTAAAATGTAGCACGAAAGATCATAATTATAAGTTACACAAAGGTCAGAATGAAAGACGGGCAAGTCTAGGACAAGGTTATGAAATTTATAGGAAGACAATGGCTAGTGAGGTGCTCCAATTATCGTAGCAACGGTAAGGTGCACTATGTGATATACACATTGTATAATTAAATAAGATACCATTCTCTTTCCAATTGGATTATAATTAACCCTAATCTCTCTATCTAAGCCAAGTAGGTCTAATTTTGAGTGAGGGGGTTTACAGGTCAGCTTTCTAGAATTTACGCTCGATAATTATAAGTTATCATGATATAAATTTACTATGAACCATGTTGTATCTCATCAGCAAATCTGAACCATAATCCAATAATCCAATTCGAGCACACTTCTGAATCTGAACGCTTCATGCGCTACCGCTAACATATTTTCTAATCAACGCCACCTAACAACCTAGAGTCTTACTATCTATCTAAGCCTCAAATCGACGAACTGCGCTTGTTGAAACCGGCTTCCATTACTACGCAATTCTGCCCTAAATCCATCAAAAATCCCGAATTGCCTTGTTCGACTTCATGCACTACCACTTGCAATATTTTTTGAAATCTATTGACTTACTCTGTTTCTTATCCATACGCCACGCTTTTGCACTACATGTCCAACTCGCACTACAAAAATATAGAGTTTTAGTTACATAATTTGTCGTCGCTAAAATGACTATTTCATCGTAATTTTAATATAGCGTCGAATTAGCGACGAAAATATGGCATCATTAATTTATGTGTCGCTGCCAAGTTTTTATAAATAATTTGTTCCCATATCGACGGATTAGGTGAAGGAATTAGCAAAAAAAATCTAGCGACGGATCCGTGACATATTATTTACCTCGTTGTATTTGGTGACGGATTAGCGATGGACTGGCGACGAAAACTATGAGTCTATTTTTACCAAATTTTCCAGAAGCTCACCGACTAAATTTTTGTCGATAATCCTTCGCTAACTATGATATACATAGTGACAGATTTAGCGACTATTTCTGATAGATATTTGCCACATTTTTGGTACCAGACATATTTAGCGACGGAGCTGTTCGTCGCTAATCCGTCGCTGAAGCGTCGCGAATCCATCATTGACCTAGAATTTTCCAGTTTTCGTTGCTAGTCCTTCGCTAAACATAAATATTTTTTCCCAGAATAGAATCACTTACTTCTTGCTTCTGTAATATTATACAAAATCAATCAAAGATTCAAACACATCAAATACAAACAAATACAATATAACGTATTAAATATATATGCATAGACAAAAATTATCATACACTACCATAATCCAAACATATAAAGTTATACAACTAGTACATCCAACAAACTGTCAAATTATCAAAAAAAATACATCAAGTCGATGATGGAGGCGGCGGCGGCTGTCGGCTAGCCATGTACTGTATCATAACCGCAACGATGATCTGCTATAGATCTTCAGTAACGACCGACGGAGTAAGAGAAGAAATCGAAGATAGAGCCAGAGAAACCATCGGGGGAGCTGGAGTAGCCATCGTTGGAGTCGTCGAAGGAGCAGGAACTACAGGAGGAGCAGGAGCTACAGGATAACGAGACTCTGTCAGTTGTCTAACCTGCCTCAGTACCTCTAATAAAGTCATCGTGATCTGCACCAAACACATAGCACCAAAAGGAATGCTGGGGCCAGGCTCTGATGGAGCTGGAGGAGCCGTCAGATGAGCTCTGGAAAGAACTGACTGTTGGGATACCAACGATCCAGTCCCGAATACGCAGCCATCTTTTTCTCTCCCGACAGCTTGTACCCACTGATTGTTTCTCTCAGTCGGCATACTGCTCTCAGCCCCACCCTCCAACGTCTCACACATCTCCTAAATTTATTTATGTAAATAGGTTTAGATATCATAAATTATGATTAATCTTTTTATTGACTACAACTAAGGTTAGGTTTATAGTTAAGTTTAGACATTGTAGGTTAGGTTTAGAGTTAAGGTTTTTAGATATCATAGGTAATAATATTGAAGTTAAGGTTAGATTTTTAGGGTAAACAAATATAGTTAAATTATAAAAAAAAATTAAATTTTGTTCACAAAATTTTAAAAACACAACTTACTATGCTTTTGTTGCCCGCTTATTTATGAGCTTCCCATCCTTCTTTCTTTTGTATGTCCGCTGGAAGATTGCGAAAAAGTCGATGGTCTTCGGATCTCCCCCGTCTCTAATGGTCTTCTCACACTATAAAAATTAAGTAATTAATTAATAAAGAAAAATAAGAATTGCCAAAAATTGATCTAGCAAAAAATTATAATACTGACCATCCATCGAAAATGCTTGACGGTCAAAAAGGATCCATTTGTATGGAGACCACCCTTAGTAGGGGGACACTTTTGGCTTTTCGCATTTGGCCTTATAGGTAGGGGCCTCCATCTTCTCCTTCATCTTCTCCCAGAACTCCTTCTTGACCCAATTCTTGCGAAGATACCCTGAATGTGACGTCAGCGCCTTTTGATCATTGATCATATTCCTTAACCTTTTGCTGGCGACAGTCTTGTAGAACTTTTGGATCGCAGACTCTCTATAATTCGGCCACCAGTACTTCTTCTGCAAATTAAAAAAGTATTTTTTAGAATTTTAATCAAAAATTTATATATTATTCTAAATAAAAATCTTATACATACCCGCAGCATATACAGCCAAATGAATCGTCGATCTAGCAGGACGTCATTGAAGTTGATATAAGGGCCATAAAAGTTCTCTCGCATGACGTCCCCCAGATCAGTGACAGCCTTGGTCGATAAGAATCTAAAATAAGTAAATAATATACAATTAGTGTAAAAAAGAATAAATAAATAAATAAATATGTGAATTGACAATAAGTAATTACGTCGCTCCATCAGCCCACTTCTCGGGACAATCGATATTGGCTACAGATCTGGTAGAGTAGGAGGATCTAAAATCCTGGACGACGGATATATACTCTGCTCTCCACCAGGAGGCCTGAATATGGATTTTCTACAATAGGAGCAACTGGTGGAGTAGTCGGTGTAGTAGTAGTCGCAGTAGTCACTGGAGTAGCGACAGGGGTAGAAGTTGAGGGAAGCCTGGGAGATGCAGTAGCTCCCCTATCGATGAACGAGTATATGGAGGAAATAAACCATCATCGGCATTTATAAACTCGTCCACTGATGGTCATATTCGACCTGCATTCGGAGTAGCTGGAGGATGCTGGAAAGAAGAACCTCTATGAACATATAATAATCCCTAATATTATGTCTTTCATTTTTTCCTTGAAATCCATCACTGTCTTGAATATGTTGTCAAATACATTCTTTTTTATATGCATGACATCAAGATTATGTCTTATAAAATTGTCCTTCAAATAAAGTAAGTCCCAAAAGATACTCCGCTTCGTCCAATTATGTCAATGTCCGAACCCTTCAAAGTGAAGGGTCGATATCGGATCTTCCATCACAGTCTGCAATCCATCTATCTCTTTTCAAACTTTTTCTCCTTTCAGTCTCAACGGGGGTGGAGATAGTTTCTGTTTACCAGCTTTAAAGCCATATATATTCTCTCTCCACGGATGCGACGCAGGAAGGAACTGACGGTGATAATCAAAAAAGCATATTTTTTACCATTCTGGAGACGTAATGCCTTACTATTTTCCATACATATCGAAAAAGATAAAGTACCATGAGTACTCCATCCCGATAATATCTTATATGCTGGAAAATTATTGATGGTCCATATGAGTGATGATCTTATCTAAAAGTTCTGCTCCTTTGATATATCATATATCTGAATGTGAACTACCACAATTATTTTAACTCATCCACCAATGGCTACATATAGATATCAATGATCTTCTTTAGATTTTTTGGATCGGATATGATTAGTGTCAAGAACATGTAAGGAGTTTTCATGCACATCCACAGTGGTAGATTATAAGAAGTCAAAATCATCGGGCAACAAGATTACTGAGATCTCGATTTTTCGAAAGGAGTGAATCCATCAGAACATAAATCCAATCGGACATTCCTGGGCTCCGCAGTAAATTCAGGATGACACCGATCAAAATGCTTCCATGCCTCTCCATCGGAAGGATGAGATAATTCTTCATCATCTATTTTTCGTTTCTTGCTATGCTATGTCATGTGTTTATGGACAAATACATCCTCTACAGCCTCTTTGTGATCGGCAAAAACTACATGTACTTGTAGGGACACAACTTTGTTCGGGTAGTTAACAATCTATCTTTTTGTCGCCTAATCCGAGTTTTGGTATCATCATCTTTGACTTGTAGGTATTTTCAGGCAACTCCTTCGATCCTTTTGGCAACAACTCTCTAACAAACTGAATTATCCGGTCGTAGCATTTATGCGGCAAGTTATAATCAGACTTTAGGTTCAACAGCTGCATTACCACCGACATGAGAGAATGAGAATCATAACTCGGGTATAACGGAGTATCGGCATTCTTGAATATATCCTAGAATTCTTTGACATCAGGATTCGGATCCTCCGGATCAAAACTTGGACCGGTCGTATCGAATACCAACTCACGCACTAGGTTTCGCGGTCGATATTCAAAGATATCTCCGAGAGTGGATTCTTCTACCTCCGTATTAAAGGAGGAATAATATTGCAAAAATAAAGCTTCTCCTTGAGCCGTCCACTCCTTGTAGTTCGGTACGAAACCCTTCTTGTAGAGATACTCCCTCACGAGATCCACCTCTTTGAATGGTATATTATGATATTTGACACAAGGGCACTTGATTAGTCTCATATCCATAAAATAAGATTAATTATTGGTGTATTTGAGAATTTTTTTAACGCCCGCCCTGAAATCATCTGTCAAACCGATCCTACTCTCAAGTTGTCGATTGTACATCAACGATCGCTCAACTAAGTATCGACTCATTTTTTTTATAAACGTGAATGATTATGCACCAATCATGTCAAAAGAAAAGATATAAAGAACCATGAGTATCTAGTTAGGATACTTCCTAAAAGCAAATGCAAGAGGAAAATTTATCTATCGCAAATAAAACAACACTAGAAATAATTAAAATTATGCATAAAGTAATATATATATATATATATATATATATATATATATATATATATATATATATATATATATATATATATATATATATATATATATATATATTACCAAGTATTGCATATAAATCAATTGACAAGCGTGACTCATAGTAATGGTCCGATACCGATTTCGATATCGATACCAAAACATTTGATACTCCGGTCCGATACCTACGATTTTACCAATACCACCGATCCCTATACTCATAGTAATGGTCTGATACTGACTTTTATATATATATATATATATATATATATATATATATATATATATATATATATATATATAGTTAGTTAGTTAGTTAGTTAGTTAGTTAGTTAGGTTGTAAAAGCATATAAAAGAGGAAAAATTATCTATTGCATGTAAAGCAATCGACAATAATGACTACTATTTCATTCAATTTCAAAAATATTAAGAAACAACACTAAAAATTCTTAAAATTATGCATAAATATATAAAAAACAAATTTAAAATATTAATAATTTACTAATAATTATTTTTCTACATAAATCGACCCCTGAGCAACATTACCTCTGGAAAGTCATTATTGGGCCTCTTTTATGCAGCAATACTTGAGCATTTATTTCGTAGAAAGATTGATTTGGATCTTTAGGAACTACATGATCCTGTAAATATAATAAATTTTTGTCTAATAGTCGAAGCCTTAATTGATGATATTTTGGTTCCATCTGAGTAGTGGCAAAGCTAGGATTTTTCGCAGCCAAGGGGCCAAAACTTTTCATAAGAAGAGTTCCTTACTTATAACACTCACTTTGACCACAAGTCTACAACATTAAAGGGACAAACTGTTTGATTGTTAAATATGATAACAAAATCAATTATGACTTCATCACCTAATTTAACTTTTGCCAATGTGCTTCATAATTTACAAAAAAAATTCAAAATCAGTCAATTAAATTGCTACATTGAAATTGGATAAAATCTTTCACTCAATTGTGTGCATGTATTTGTGTGCATGGCCGAGTATTTTTTTTCAAACCCACAAAGAAAACTCTTTCTAGTCAAGTCTGAGAGAAGAAAAATTAGGAAGTAGAATTTACCAAGGAGGGTAGGGTCAGAAAAGAGGACGTCGGGGAGGATGGGGTCAGAGGAACTTGGTCATCATCCGCAATCGCCGCCGTGCGTGGTCTGGGAGGAGAGGGTCGGAGCAACAGTCGATCGACAGGACGAGGAGGAGAGGGTCGAAGCCTCCGCCGATTGTGAGGAGGAGAAGAGGAGCAAAGGAGCGTGTAGGACCATGTATGGCAACTCTAGAGGGGGGGTGAATAGTTTATGTATGCAACGGAGTAAAATAACCCATTAAAAAATAATTCTATGGCATACAATAGTGATCAACCATTAGCAGTTAGAATATATCTCATGTGTAAGTGATACTACTAGCAGTTTTATGAATATATTTATATATATGCAGTAGAGTGAGAGAAAGTAAACACAAACGCTAAGATGTATACTAGTTTTCCTCTGAGAGGACTAGTCAATTCCCGAGAACTCAAGCTCGATGTTTTATCCACTATAATCATCAATAGTTAATCACAAGCTTTGATCTGAAGGCTTGCCACTTCTTTATACCACAAGGTTTGATCCAAAGTCTCGCAACTTCACAACTAGAAAGAGAGAGAAACTGATGGAGCCAAGCTCTTTACAACTCTGTAGACTTCTAAACCAAGACCGCACTTGGCACTAGGAAGACTATGGAGTTTCTCTTAGAGATGAAAAAGTTAAAGGCCAGATGTTTGCTCATAATAGGATAGAAGGATTAAGAATGGTTGAGTAAGTAGGAATGTAGAAATCCAATCCTATTTATAATTTGTTGGCAAACAGAATTTAGCCAAAATTCGGATGGGGTTCAATTCAAATTTTCGAACATTAGGCCAAGAAATTAAGAATATTACTATAGTGCTGATTGCATATCAAAGGGGTAACCGAGTTCGGCAAGAATTTGGCCCGAGTTTGGTTTCTAAGTATGGTAGACTTTGTTAAGGAATGTGGCCTAATTTGGTGGATAGGTTCATTGGTTTATTTGAGTGGACTAGGTATCTGGGTATAAATACTTTGATTAGCCAGTGCGACTCAGCTTACATCAATTGTAGACTCAAATAAATAAAAGATTATATTTGAATATGGAACCAAACTTGATAAACAAATCTTTTAGCTGGTGCAGAGTATGACTTTAGAACTAACAGAGTTGATATACTTTGCAACGAGTAACTGCTTCATTTGTATTTTAGATCTAATGTTTGACGATTATCAGAATCAGGTTGACTGTGACCACTTTGTGTCAATAGAGCAGGTCGGAGCCGCTGCCGTGAGGAGGAGGAGCAGGAGAGGATAGGAGAGGAGAGGAGAAGAGAGGAGAGGGGGAGAGGTTTTGGGGGGAAATGAATAGTTTTAGGAAATTTTGAGAATGGGTAGAAGGTGCTGATGATTGGTAGTATAACGTTTCGTAGCGACGGAAATGGTCCATCGCTATTCTGTAGCTACGCTTATTCTGACGGATTAGCAACATAATAGTGACGGAATATAGGATATAATATTCATAAAGATATTTTTGTCGCTAGTAAGTCACAATTCCATCGCTACTCAATGACTATTTTATTTTCTTAGTTGTAGTCCATCATTAATTTATAGTATTTTTGTAGTGTCGCTCGAGCGGCATAGTGACTTGATCCTATATTTCCCTCTTATTCAGCTATCTTTAAAGGACCATCCGTCACCATCCTGGTTCTTATTCCATTCCTTAGCACCGTCTTAATTTTTTTGTGTCTCGATGCGTCCATATGTTCTTGATGACTCGTGCACAAATTCTAACACAATCTCAATTCCATATCATCTTTACTCGTTGCCTCGATCTACCTCAGTACTGCAAGTATTAACTTTTCCTCTGACCCAACATCGACTAACTTGCATCATGCTCGTTCATGTCTTCCAGAGAACTCGTCCAACTTCGCTGCACCATTTTGCTAACTCTGCATTCACTAAATTCTAAGTCAAACTTCTTGAGCGCTAATATCCGAAATCCTTCATGTTCGTAAGACTCCATCATATTGCTCCTTCAAAATCAAACGTGTTTCTTTGCTCGACCAACTGCTCATTTGCCTTATCAAAATCCATAATCTGTGCTCACTAATTTTTAATACTTCCATCTCTCGCGTACGCGTGCACCAACTGCTTATTCCTTATGCTCAACTCTCTTTGCAGGAATGAATGCTCTATTCCTTTATGTTACAAAAACCTGAATGGAAGTTTGGTGGAGCAAAATTCTGATATTCAACTTCTTGTCTGGCCGATCTTATCCTATCTCCAATACTTGGTCCACATTATTCCTTCAAATTCTATACACTCGTTCCATTACATGTTCCGTTCTCGTCAAATAAAACTTTCATTCACACGAGTCCATTCCTGTTTCTCAAACCTGACGCATCAAAGAATACCTGAGTCAAACTTTATTATACCATTTTTTGATACAATCTCGTACTATCTATCTGTTGCAAGCAAACATATTGCTTATCTTGTTTCGAATATTTTTAATGTACATACCACCCCGTGGCACACATATACCACTTAGAAATTGAGTCGTTGTCGTGCCAGATTTACACTGAATCGACGAACGTCTATTCTGAACCAACTATTCTTTGGCGATCCTGTCGATCATAAATCAACACTCGTTTGCTCCAAGTTTCTAAAACATAACTCAGCCGATTCGCACAAACCAACTTACATATTCGTTATCTGAGTCCTTTATGGCAATTCTATTGTATCCATCCAAAATGTCCCAACTCTTCACAATACTATGTGGTATACCATATGCTACTTCGAATCAAGTCACTTCTCACTCTTTCCTCCGTACTAACTCAAAAATCCATTTGAGCTATACATTTTACGATGATACTGCCGATCATAACTCAATACTTACTCAAAGTCTTACTCAAAACTTAGCCAACACACAAACCATCTTACTCTTTTGTTAATCTTTTTCTTTGTAACTTGCTATAGTGTTTCATTCTCAATACTCTCCATTATTTCTCAAGCCGATTGACATATTTGTTGCACGAGCAACTCGTGCAACGTTCCCACTTCCGATATTTCCAACTATTTCTCAAATTTGTTTAAACCATTCGCTATACGTGAAACTCAGTATATGATCTCTCTGATATTTCCAGCCAAAACTTAAACCCCATCCAATAAACCAACTGCTCAGATGCAACCAAAATCTCCCAAGGCAAAAAGCTACATCAACGCAACGAGACCTCTCAACTTGCAGCATGAATGCAGCAAAGCCACATAACTTTTCAGCACGGATGAATGCAACAACGAAGAACATACACACACAACAAACAAATATATAGACTTATTGCATGGATGAATGCAACAACGCCAAACGAGACTCTAAACTTTTTAGTACGGATGAATGCAACAATGCCAAACACCAAACAAGCTACACCAACGCAACAAGACATCTCAACTTTTTAGCACGGATGAATGCAACAACGCCAAACGATCCTACACGATCCTATTGAATCCTATGAAAAGCAACTCAATGAAGAACATGCACACACAACAAACAAATATATAGACTTATTGCATGAAATATCCAATATGGTACCAAGTAGAGCCAAGAGTCATTCGATATACAGAAACTATTTAGAGTTTGTGATAAAGTGAAGGACAAAGTCCAAGAAAATGAATCAGGCACTCTGATACCAAAGGTCACGCCCCAATCTCTCCCAAGTTCGATCGTCCCCATTGAACGTGAATCATCATGTTGCAGCGCTCCTGCAGGACATTCGTTCTTATTGGGATATGACGTCGTGCGAGCCTGGAGTTGCGCTCGCATACGGCGATGATGTCAAATATCATGGTTATCATCGAAACAACCAAGTTACATCAAAAATTAAGTGTTGTGTACAAAGCATACATCAGAGTATACGCAGCGAAGCTCTCGAAGGGTCCAACTGAAGATGCCACAAAGGAGAATGCCACAATAGCTTGAAACACTCTTGCTCTTTCTCTTGCCCACAAAGGTGACTTACTACATCATGTTTCGTATATCCAAGTTGAGCCATTACACCTGCATACCTAAAAATAATACCCAGAAATGTAGGTCAGTACACAGTTGTACTGTTGAGCGGGATAACCCACTCGTCTAAACCGGCAGTAAGTAAATAGTGAATGCAAACAGTTATATGATGATCTTTCTACTTGGAACTAGATTTATTTTATGGCAGTGGCATAACATGTTAAGGAAATCTGTAAAGCATGTTAAGCATGCAAGCATTGAAATACAACAAATACACTTAGCAATTATATTCAACTCAAAATAAGAATAAGTATGCAAATACATTCTACTCTAATCCTGAAGCAAAGTGTGAACCTATCTAACCATATCACAGTCCAAGTCTCGAATCCATCAATGTGCACACTCTTGTCTGAAGCAAGGTGGTCGTCCGCTGTCTACTCAATGAAACAATCTCAAATAAAACTTATCTATATGAAGGTCAATGGCTAAGCCATAAAGGACTATCTGAGGCATTTCGATCAAATCCAGCACTAAGTAGCTAGCCCGCCTAGCAGTCTTGAACTACCGGTACTATGATCAAAGCACGTTACCATCTTTATTTACTCTATGGCCGAATGGTCACAGTGCCGCGGAGCCTATCACATTCGAGGAAACCAAACCCTGCGCGCAATAAGTTGTCCGTGACCATGCAATGCTCTAACAAAGTAGGTACGATGAGAGAATCGAGCCTTCTCGCCCCACCAATCCAAACTTGCCCCGATCCATCAAATTCACCATAATCATTCTTTAACTATAGCCTAAGAAACCATCTCAAGTTATCTTCATTATGCACCATATCACTTCTCGTCACAATGCTCCAATTGGTGCAATACCTCACTCCGAATGCTCTGTGGCACAATGCCTAAGGCACCATAGCTATTCTCCAACTATAGCCCAAGGAACCATCTCAAGTTATCTCAATTATGCACCATATTGCTTCTCAACACAGTACTCTAATTTGTGCAATACCTCACTTTGAATGCTTTATGGCACAATGCCCCAACAGTGGCATAATGTCCTCTTCGATGCACGTTTTGCTTGATAAAATATTCCAACTTGATACTCATGCACAAGGCACACTTGCTCACTTGATGAAGTAGTTTGCTTCTCTAACTATACTGATCAACTCAAGGCCCCAACTTCTATCCTTCCAAAGTCACGCACTTTATGCACGCCATAGTGGTTATAGTGCATCAAATCCTGATCCGACCAGGATATGCACTATGTAATTGGGCTTGTGGCTAGAATGTCTGAGTGGTAGTTTAGATCTTCGGCATCCTCTTGCCATGGACAAAATGCAATGATCCTGTCCAACTCATGGATAGGCCTCTATTGAAACAAGTCCAATAGTTTTTGTATTTTGTTGCTTGGTTTTCTTGATTGCCGCTTTGGAATTTTGATTTGGTATGACTTTCGATTTGCTTGGTTTTCGCTGCTGGTTTTATCGTTTAGAGCTTTGATTCTTGGGAAGTTCGGCAGAAAGGATAGGCAAGAATTCTAACTCGGTGCTCGTGTAGTTGCAAGTTCGCATAACTGACGTTTGATCGTCGCTAGGCGGGACTCCTAGTTTCAGCATTTTTTCCTTAACCAGTGAGTGGTTCAGATCCTTCTTTCCTACTTTTTTATGCCTACATCTCTAATGTTTCAAACGATCACTCGACGATGCCCGGTTGGACGCCTAGAAAATCCTTAGCCACAATGCATGCCAGCCACTAAGAAAGGAACATGGGATGGTAGACTAACTTAATTATATGCTTGCACACATTATAAAGTTGAGTTTCTTTGTAAAGGAATTCGGTTATTGGTTGGTCACGGCCTGGTGCCTCGGATAGAGTTTGGACCTTTGGGATACCAAAATTGGAACACGGCTTGAGAAAATATGAACTATTGCATAAGTATATATATTGTTGCTTTACTTCTTCTGTTTTATTTCATGCATTGTATGATATATGAATTATTCATGCATTTGCATGGTCTGGGACAACTTGTGCACAAGGTTTGGCTTTCCTCGAAATGGTAATCCGGGGCACTGGAACCGTATCGACCCGGGGGAGAATATTTGATCGTGCTAGACGCGATGCATTACGGGACCTTCAGCAGGGCTTGCTACCCAGGCTGACAGGGCAAGCTACAATGCTTGGATAAGTCCCTAAGGTGTCGATTACACCAATGATCGCATAGAATAGAACACATGCTAATTTATTGTCTTGTACAGATGGTAAGTATACTTGTGTTTTATTGCAGGGAAGGCGTGCGTCGGTTGAGTAAGCAACCGATATACTTGTTGGATTCACTGTTGTTTTCATTTCTATCAAAATATGCAACTGATATGAATTGAATTCACTTACTTCTCTATAGAAAGATCATCTTAATGCATGCTCGCCCCTAATAAGCTAGTGCCAATTTAGTCGAGTGGGTTCGTCCCGCTCACCAGTACAAGTTGAGTACTGACCCACGTTGTGGGCAACTATTTTAGGCACTCAGGCGGTGCAATGCTAGTGGATAGATAAGGAGGCGTTAGGAGCACCTCTATTTTGAAGTATAGTTGTAGTCAGTTCATTTTGGAGGCTTGGACTTTCAATCTATATAAGGGTGTAATGTATGAACGACGTAGACTATCTGATGGAGCGTGCCCTACCTTTTGGGTAATCTTTTGTAATGCAACTCAAGTAGCCGAAAGGCGCATCAAATGTAAACTCTATGTAAATTACTCTGAATTATCAATCAAAAGTATGTTTCTTCCTATACTTGTGTTCAAATATCTGTGAATGTGTTTTCTAAATTGTGTTTCAAAATAGGTTCCTATCACTGCACGTTCTTGCCTTATGTGAGCGCAACTTCAGGCTCGCACGGCATCACACCTTAGCGAGAATGATCGGTTCCATAAAGGATCCAGCTAGGACGATTGACCCTTTCGGGATTGGGGCATGACATATTGGTATCAGAGCACGGCTTCACTTCCTTGGGATTTCAAAAGAAAATATAGGAGTTTAATGCGCCTCTCAATTGAGTTGTGTTCGACGTTCGCTGTATGAGATGAGTTGCCTATACAATAAGCCCATAGATATAAAATCTATCATTTTTAGAGTGTTAACAAGCTACTCTCTTTTGTAGCAATAACTAAGAAAAATATTGCCGCTGCAAGCAGTGCTCAACCCATTTAGAGCGATCCAGTAAGTTTTGGAGAATCCGGAGGAGCGGGTTCTATCGATATGACCGAACGGCTTATGCATCTCATGGAGGTGCAGCAACAACAAGCCGCTACTCAACAGGCGCAAATTCAGGCACAATTTACTGCACAACAAAAGCAGATGGATACTATGATACAGTTAATCGTATCCTTGGTATCTAGCAACGGAGGAGCCACAGTGATGCATGTTACGCCGCCGACTATGGCGGTAGAGGATGAGTCAGAAGAAACTCAGCCCTCCGCTAGAAATACTTATCGAGCGGCAGAATTCACTAAAATGCATCCACCAACGTTCAACGGGCGAGCAGAACCAGACGTGGTGATGGGATGGATTGCAAGGCTAGAGGGACTCTTCAACTTGGTAGGCATTAAGGGGTCCAAAAGAGTGGCTTGTGCATCAGTGCAACTGGAACTGCGTGCGCATGATTAGGAGAAAACCACTAAATAAGGGATTTATGATGCCAATCCTAACTACAAAATTATCTGGAAAATGCTCAAATCTGCCTTTATTGAACAATATATTCCCCGGGCCGTGCGGCAACATAAAGAAGGTGACTTCAGCAATCTTGTACAAGGAAGTATGTCTGTGGATGACTATAATTCAGTGTTTGCTAGACTGGCCAAATTTGTCGGGCACTTCTTGCCTAACCAGCAGGCGTGGTACTACCGCTTTCAGAAAGGTTTGAACGATGATTTGCATAGGGACGTTATCAATCAGAAATGTCAAACCTACAGGGAATGTTACGAAGCTGCCCTGAATAGCGAACGAATCTTTGGGCGTAATCCACCAAAGGACGATGTGCAAACCCCCCGTACCAACAACAACAAGAGGCCTCAAGAAACGGGAGGGCCTAGAGCGCAAAAGCGTCTACACACATCCTAACACAGGGGTCTGCCCCAGGCATGGTACTGCCATAGGTGCGGCAAATTGGGGCATCAGGTGAATGAGTGCCGAGTTGTCGGGTATTTTAAATATGGTCGTTTGAACCATAAAGCTTTTGACTGCCGAGATCCAAGACCGATTGTCAGGCCACAGCCGAATCAGAACAACAAAAATCAAAACAACAAAAATTCGAATAAGGGGCCTCCAGCAAACGGTGCCAATGTTGTGCCAGAGAACCCAAGACGCCTAGGTGCTCAAGGCCGAGTCTATGCACTGACTCGGGTCGAGGCATCTGTCTCCGATACTGTTGTGATAAGTACTTTACTTTTCAGAGAATTGCCCGCTAGAGTCTTATTCGATTCAGGTGCTACGCATAGTTTTATATCTGCTAATTTTACTATTGAGCATAAATTAGCTTCTACTCCTTTAAATATGAATCTTTGCGTGAGTACCCCTTCGAAAGTCGACATACCCGCCCATGCGATCTGTAAGGATGGTTATATTTGCATCGGAGGAAGGAAGCTTTCCTTAGATGTCATTGTGCTAGACATTAAGGATTATGATATTATTCTTGGAATGGACTGGTTGGGTGCTTGCCATGCAATAATTGAGTGCACGGATAAGCGAGTCGTATTTCGTCTACCCGGTGAGGCAGACTTCTACTATTCGTGCAGCGTTGCACCAAATACGGCAATGGTGATATCAGCAATTTTGGCTAGGCGTATATTGCATTCGGGCTGTGAAGGGTACTTAGCTTCTGTTCGAGACACCCAGCAGGAAAGTACAGATGCAGCCCAGGCTGAGGTCATAGCAGATTTCCTCGACGTGTTCCCGGACGAGCTCCTGGAATGCCTCATGATCGTGATATCAAATTCTCTATTGACACCTTTTCGAATTGGCGACTGATATCGAAGGCACCTTATCGAATGGCCCCAGTAGAGCTGAAGGAACTGAAGGTATAGTTACAAGACCTATTGGACCGAGGATATATTCGCCCAAGCATTTCTCCATGGGGCGCTACGGTGATGTTCGTAAAGAAAAAGCACAAATCCATGCGGCTGTGCATTGACTACCGAGAACTGAATAAGGCTACCATGCGGAACCAGTACCCATTGCCAAGGATAGATGACTTGTTTGATCAAATTCAAGGTGCAACAATTTTCTCTAAAGTTGATCTCAGGTTAGGCTATTACCAGTTGAAAATCAAATCTGATGATGTTCACAAATCTGCATTCAGGACCCGATACGGACACTATGAACTTCTTATAATATCGTTCGGCTTGACGAACTCCCCTGCAGCTTTTATGGATCTGATAAACTGTGTGTTTCGGCCGTTTGTGGACAAGTTTGTGGTCATATTTATTGACGACATAATAACTATTCCAAGAATGAGGCAGAGCACAAGGAACACCTGAAGATCGTGTTGTAGACATTACGAGAGCATCAGTTGTTCGCTAAGCTCAGTAAGTATGAGTTTTGGTTGAACAGTGTAGAATTCCTTGGACATGTCGTCTCGGCAGAAGGCGTCATCGTAGACCCAAAGAAGATAGAGGTGGTGGTGGACTAGAAGCAACCTACGTCAGCCAGCGAAGTTCGAAGCTTTCTGGGCCTAGCGGAATACTACCGTAGGTTCATGAAAGATTTTTCTAAACTGGCCTCGCCTTTGACTGGCCTTACTCAGAAAGGGATTGTATACAAATGGGGTGATGAATGTGAAGCTAACTTTTGGGAACTTAAGCAATGTCTCATTTCAGCTCCAATTCTTGCACTTCCGGATGGGGTAGAGGAGTTTCAGATATACAGCGATGCTTCGGGACTCAGCTTGGGATATGTGCTCATGCAAAGGGATAAGTTAATATCGTACGCCTCCAGACAACTGAAGTCGCACGAGAAAAACTAATATTGTGTTTGCACTGAAGTTGTGGCAATATTATCTCTATGGTATTGCTTAAAAAATCTATACAGACCACAAGAGTCTCAAGTATCTATTCATCCAACGGAAACTGAACCTCCGGCAGCGACGGTGGCTATAGCTGATAAAAGACTATAACCTGACGATCGCATATACACCGGGCAAGGAAAATGTCATTGCTGATGATCTGAGTCGGAAGCACGTGGGCTCATTATCCATAAACAACCGTTTACTTCAGGATCTAGAGGCGATGGGCATCGAGTTTCGAGTTCGGCATTAAGGAGTGCAGCTGGCACCACTCCATCTTGAACCGAGTTTACGTGATAGAATAAAATCTGCTCAGGAGGGCGATCAGTTCCTAACGATAGTACGTGGGCAGATCTCGGCAGGGAAGACATCTGACTTTGTGGCAGGCAAAGATGGGGTCTTAGAGCTGAAAGGAAGGCTATGTGTTCCTAGCGAGCCAGTACTCCGAAGAAAAATTATGACAGAGGCACACTATGTAAAGTATTTCTTGCATCCGGGGAGCACCAAGATGTACATGGACTTACGCAGGACCTTCTGGTGGCACGGTATAAAATGGGATGTGGCAACCTTTGTGTCACAGTGCATGGCCTGTCAACAGGTAAAAGCTGAACATTAGAGGCCTGGCGGGGAGCTACAGAACCTCGCTATTCCTGAGTGGAAATGGGACAACATCACTATGGATTTCATTGTAGGATTTTCGAAGACGCCACGGGGGCATGATGCAATTTGGGTCATAGTTGACCGTTTGACCAAATTGGCCCACTTTTTCCCTATGAAAGTTACTTGGAGCGTTGATCGGTTAGCACAGATTTACATAGACAAGATTATTTGATTACACGGAGTACCTGCGTCAATCGTCTCTGACCGTGACGTACGTTTCTTATCTCATTTTTGGACTAGCCTACAGTCTGCTATGGGAACCAAGCTAAAGTTCAGTACCGCATACCACCCCAGACTGACGGACAGATAGAAAGGACAAATTAGATACTTGAAGATATGTTGCGGTTGTGTGCAATCGATTTAAAGACTAGTTGGGATACGCACCTTCCGTTGACGGAGTTCGCATACAACAACAGCGACCAAATGAGCATCCAGATAGCACCGTACGAAGCAGTCTATGGGCGCAAGTATCGATCTCCAATCTGTTGGGATGAAGTCGGCGAGCGGCAGGTACTCGGGCCAGGGCTGGTGGAGCAGGCAGTTGAGAAAGTTTGTTTGATTCGGGAAAGACTCCGCACTGCACAGAGCCGACAGAAAAGCTATGTCGATGCTCATCGTAGACCTTTGGAGTTCATGGTCGAGGATCATGTCTTCTTGAAAGTGACATCGATACGTGGGATGATGCATTTCGACGTGAAGGGCAAACTGAGTCCCAGGTTTGTTGGCCCCTTTGAGATACTGGAACGAGTGGCAGTTGTAGCATACAGGATTGCGCTACCTCCCGCCTTGGCTGAAGTGCATGATGTCTTCCATGTTTCTCAACTTTAGAAGTATGTGCATGATCCAAGTCATGTGGTTAGCTTGGAACAATTGGAACTACGCACGAACTTATCGTACTCAGAAGAGCCTGTACAGATTCTGGATCGTAGGTAGAAAGTGCTTCACAACCGTACGATATCCTTGGTTTGAGTGCTATGGCGGAACCATTCAGTTGAGGAATCAACTTAGGAAATAGAGTCAGAGATGAAGGAGAAGTATCCCTCATTGTTCTTTCAGTCGGAGATAGGGCCTTGTTCTTAAGTTTCGGGATAAAACTTTTTCTTAGTGGTATATTATGTAGTGCATCAATCCCGATCCGACCGGGATGTGTACTATGTAATTGGGCTTGTTGCTAGACCGTCTGAGTCATAATTTAGATCTTCGGCATCCTCTTGCCACGGACGAAATACGATGATCCTATCCAACTCATGGATAGGCCTCTATTGAAATAAATCCAATAGTTTTCGTGTTTTGTTGCTTAGTTTTCTTGATTGCCGCTTTGGGATTTTGATTTGGTGTTGTTTTCGATTTGCTTGGTTTTTGTTGCTGGTTTTATCGTTTGGAGCTTTGATTCTTGGGGAGTTCGGCAGAAAGGATAGACAAGAATTCTAACTCGGTGCTCGTACTGTTGCAGGTCTGCGTAACTGACGTTTGATCGTCGCTAGGCAGGACTCCTTATTTCAGCATTTTTCTATTAACCAGTGAGTGGTTCGGACCCTTCTCTCCTACTTTTTTACGCCCATATCTCTAATGTTTCAAACGTTCACTCGATGATGCCCAGTTGGATGCCTAAGAAATCCTTAGCCACAATGCATGCCAGCCACTAAGAAAGGAACATGGGATGGTAGACTAACTTAATTATATGCTTGCACACGTTATAAACTTGAGTTTCTTTGTAATGGAATTTGGTTATTGGTTGGTTACGGCCTGGTGCCTCGGATAGAGTTTGGACCTTTGGGATCCAAAATTGGAACACGGCTTGAGAAAATATGAACTGTTGCATAAGTATATATATTGTTGCTTTACTTCTTCTGTTTTATTTTATGCATTGTATGATATATGAATTATTCATGCATTTGCATGGTCTGGGACAACTTATGCACAAGGTTTGGCTTTCCTCGAAACGATATTCTGGGGCACTGGAACTGTATCAACCCGGGGGAAATATTTGATCGTGCTAGTCGAGATGCATTACGGGACCTTCAGCAGGGCATGCTACCCGGGCTGACAGGGCAAGCCACAATGCTTGGATAAGTCCCTAAGGTGTCGGTCACACCAATGAACACATAGAATAGAACACATGCTAATTTATTATCTTGTGCAGATGGTAAGTATACTTGTGTATCATTGTAGGGAAGGCGTGCATCGGTTGAGTAAGCAACCGATATACTTGTTGGATTCACTGTTGTTTTCATTTCTATTAAAACATGCAACTGATATGAATTGAATTCACTAACTTCTCTATAGAAAGATCATCTTAATGCATGCTCGCCCCTAATAAGCTGGTTTCGATTTAGTCGAGTGGGTTCATTCCGCTCACCAGTACAAGTTGAGTACTGACCCACGTTATGGGCAACTATTTCAGGCACTCAGGCAGTGCAAAGTTAGTGGATAGACGAGGAGACGTTAGGAGCACCTCTATTTTGAAGTATAGTTGGAGTCAGTTTATTTTGGAGGCTTGGACTTTCAATCTATACAAGGGCGTAATGTATGAACGACGTGGACTATCTGATGGAGCACGCCCTGCCTTTTGAGTTATCTTTTGTAATGCAAATTAAGTAGCTGAGAGGTGCATCAAATGTAAACTCTATGTAAATTACTCTGAATTATCAATCAAAAGTATATTTCTTCCTATATTTGTGTTCAAATATCTGTTAATGTGTTTTCTAAATTGTGTTTCAAAATAGGTTCCTATCACTGCACGTTCTTGCCTTGTGCGAGCGCAACTCCAGGCTCACACGATATCACGCCCCAGCGAGGACGATCGATTCCGTAAAGGATCCAGCGAGGACGATTGACCATTTCGGGATCAGGGCGTGACAGTGGTGATTACAATATTCCAGACCAAGTATTCAAACTATTATGTCAGTTCCAATTATTAGGCATGAAGGAGTAGAGAAGAAGGGACAAATTCCACTCACCAAGTTGAATCCGCTAGCACTCTACCTTGTCGATACGGCCGATCCCTTGAATTTGTGGTCTAATGTGAAGCACGATATACTCAATTGGTATAACCTCCATAACCATTCTCCAACTATAGCCCAAGGCACCATCTCAAGTTATCTCCATTATGCACCATATCGTTTCTTGACACAATGCTCCAATTGGTGCAATACCTCACTCCGAATGCTTCGTGGCATAATGCCCCAACAGTGGCACAATGCCCTCTCCAATGCACGATTTGTTTGATAAATCATTCCAACTTGATACTTGTGGACAACATACGCTTGCTCGCTCAATGAAGTAGTCCATTGGTCCAACCATACTAATCAACTCAAGGCCCCAACTTCTATTCTCCCAAACATCACACACTTTATGCATGCCACAGTGCAGTGATTTCAATATTCCATAGCAAGTGTTTGAACTATTACGTGTGTTCCAATTATTAGGCATGAAGGAGTAGAGGAGAAGGGACAAAGCCTACTCACAAAGTTGAATCTTCTAGCACTCTGCCTTATTTATACGGCCGATCCGTTAAATTCGTGGTCCGATGTGAAGCACGATATACTCAATTGGTATGACCACCATAACTATTCTCTAACTATAGCCCAAGGCACCATCTCAAGTTATCACAATTATGCACCATATCGCTTTTTGACACAATGCTCTAATTGGTGCAATACCTCACTCTGAATGCTCCGTGGCAGAATGTCCCAACAGTGGCACAATGCCCTCTCCGATGCACACTTTACTTGACAAAGCGTTCCAACTTGATACTCATGTGTTACTCATGCTTGCTCGCTCGATGAAGTAGTCTGCTGCTCCAACCATACTGATCAACTCAAGGCCCTAACCTCTATCATTCCAAACGTCGCACACTTTATGCATTCCACAGTGTGGTGATTCTAATTTTTTAGACCAAGTGTACGAACTATTGCGTGTATTCCAATTATTTGGTATGGAGGAGTAGAGGAGAAGGGACAAAGCACACTCACCAAGTTGAATCTGCTAGCACTCTGCCATGCCAATACGGCCGATCCCTTGAATCCGTAGTCCGATGTGAAGCATGATATACTCAATTAGTATGACCGTACGAGAAGGCTGTGCTCTCCAAATAATCTGACCTGATCGGACTAAATAATACGTTGTTATCGCTCCAAATATGCTATCTATGTAATGCTCTGAACAAACACACTAATTCCATTGCTCGACGTTCATACCTTATCCTATGCGAGGTGCTACCATGATCCCACTGAACTCCATACGCGGTTAGTACATAAAAATTAACTTGAATCAATACTTGTTTCCAATTCTAACTCACAAAGATGCAACCAAACCTTGGTCTCATTTTAATCTGACTCAACGTAATGCACCTTGCGGGTGCGGGACATTACAATAATATCATTTTTATTCATTTAGGGACCACAACAAACTACTACGTCCAATATAATGATGCCTAAACCTTAGTCCTGCTAATATAACTAGACCCGGCCCCCACAATAAAACAATATATGGCTACACCCAAGCAAGCAAGTAGTGGTCTAGGCAATTTGGCTCGTTGACAGTTTGATACTGCCATCGCATGCTTTCTCATCACAATTTCAGTCACAAAAAAAAACTCAAAGATTGTGTAGAAAATAACAATATGAAGTAGTCAAAGATCAGTGATTTTTTCTTCTATCATTCAAAATATTGAGATTGACATATTCTATATATTTGTAGAAAGGTCTTAGCCTAATGGTTAAGTCCAAACCAAGCTACCCAGGAAGTTGCGGGTTCGAGTCCTCTGGGCACCATTTAATTCTCCTATGGGAGAAATAAATGGTTGTGGGTGCAGTACAGGTACGGAGGTGCAGTACAGAGGTACAGTAGTGGCGATGTGATACAAGGTGCAGGTACGGTACTAGCATGGAGCTGGTGCGGTACGGCTGCGATTGAGGTTGCATGAGGCCTTCGGGCGTGTATGGTGCCTTCGGGCCATGATGTAGCCTTCGGGCTGTGATGTTATCTTCGTGCCAGGATGTAGCTTTCGATCTGGGATGAGGCCTTTGGGCTGGGATTGTATATATAGGCTTTCGGACTAGGATTGGTTGTAAGACTTCGGGATGAGTTTTTAGCCTCTTGGAGGGACCTGAATAAAATTTACCTTCTTCGAAAAAAGGAAGAAGAGAAGACTTAGCAGAGCCACAACATTAATTAGAAACATCTAAAGCACAAACTTACCGATATAACAGTTATGATTTAGAGCACATAAATGAAGAAATGCATAGGGAATAAAAATTTGAAAGAAAGATACAATGTCATCTCCTCCTCTTGTGGTCTTTTTATTTCTCTGTAATACACACACTTCTAAACCCTCTCTTATTCTTAGTAGGGACACATTATATTCAAATATCCATCATCTATATGTACGTATTCTTGTGAAATATATAGTGGCATGCAGTACATGTTCATCTTAGTGATGGGGCTTTCCCGAATTAAATTATTGTCAGTTAGGGGGCCTGATCTAGCAGTGTCGACCATCCCTATAAACAGGTGGATAAGGGTGTCCTCGTCCTAGCCTTAAAGGACGATACCTATAGAAGAATATCACTTATGTATCGTCTTCACAGCTGCAAGGAAGAAAATTTCATTAATATAAATAAGAAGATGATGAAAAGAAACTCAAAAGCAGTGTAGAAAACAACAATGTCAAGTAGTTATCATTTTCAATGACGTTTCCTTCAATTACTCAAAATGCTGAGATCGACATCTATATATCTGTAGAATGAGAAAACTTGACAGATCCATATAATTTTAGAAACATCTAAAGCACAAAACTACTGATATTAGATATATGATTTATATCACACAAACAAAGAAGAAACATGATTTGGGAATAAAAAGGAGAAAGAAAAATACAATGTCATCTCCTCCTCTTGTGCTCTCCTTATTTCTCAGTCATACACGCACTTCATAATCATCTTTTATTCTTAGTAGGGACATATTATATTCAAATATATATCCATCATCTATATGTACATATAATTATGGAATAGTAGCCTGCAGTACGTATTCATCTTAGTGATGGGGCTTCTCCGAATTAATCTCATTGTCTGTTGAAGGTGGTTTGCAGTATACATTTTTATTGCAGTAAGGTATATAAGGTTGTCCTCGGGGTGTTGGTTTAAGACCAGGGCGTCCAAGACTGGGGTACGTTACATAATTCACACTATGTATTGTCTTCACAGCTGCAAGGAGACGAATACCATTATTATAAATAAAAAGACGATCAAAAAGAAGAAGAAGAAGAAGAAGAAGAAGAAGAAGAAAAATCTTGCATTGTTACTAAAAATATATTAAAACATGTATTAATTCTAACAACACAGTCTTTTTTCTTTCTTTCTTTCTTTCTTTCTTTCTTGTAAAGATCAACAGTCTTAATTAAGCTCAAGATATTCTTGAAAATATGAAGTGATTGGAGAGTGATGGAAATGCTCAAAGGGGAAAGAAATCATGAAGAGACATGGTATAGAGAGGCTCGAATCAGACTCATCATCGCGATTTGGCATATTTGGAAGGAGCACAACAGGCGTATATTTGAAGGCACTGACACTGCTATTATCGGGATTATAAATAACATTGAGTATGATGTAAGATGTATGATGACAAACAAGAGTAGTTCCATGTAACTTGGATGGATGTAAGCTGAATTAATCAATATAATTATCTTTTTTTCAATATATATATATATATATATATATATATATATATATATATATATATATATATATATAACACTAATCCCATGCAAGCGGCGGCTAGGGATGGCGATGTCAGGCTCTTGGTGTCGTGGGACCCTAGTGAGTCGGCAGAGGGGGCAGGAGCAGATCATACGGCGCTTACGGTATCGGTGGAAGGGATGTAGGGAAGCTTCGCATTGGCGAAGGCATGGGGAAGTGTTAGTCTCTCGAGCCGCAAACTACGTAAACGAACTTGCCGGAAAGATAAAGTAGCAGACAATAGAAGAGTTTGTTTTGATTGGTGTAATTTTTCTACATGTATGCCTTTCCTTTTATAAGCCTACTAAACCATAGCTACCATGCCTACAAGCATGGAAGGCCAATGGTTTTTCCCTTTAGAATAGGACACCCCTTGAGAATAGGTCCGAATGAGCACAGTGAGAATTGGTCTGAGAGGAGCACATAGTTTAAGTAATAATCGCTCCCTAAACTTTTGCGATTACTTGATGACGATCATCCCGATCTTGGAGCGAAGCTCCTGGAACCTGACCCGGCCCAGAGCCTTGGTCAGTATGTCGGCGAGCTGCTCATCTGTTCGGACATACTCTACCTCAGCTGTCCCGTCCTTGATGCAGTCACGAATGAAGTGGTATCTCGTCTGGATGTGTTTGCTGCGATCATGAAACACCAGATTTTTGCTGAGGGAGATTGCTGATTTATTGTCGATGCGCAGTTTTACACATCTGATGTTGTCGCCCTTCATGTCTGCCAGCAGCCGTGCGAGCCAGATGCCTTGGCAGGCGGCAGTGGTTGCTGCGACATACTCGGCTTCGCAGGATGATAGTGCCACCACCTTCTGCTTTTGTGATTGCCAACTGATAGTGCTGTTGCCGAGGAAGAATAGTACGCCTGTTGTGCTCTTGCGGTCGTCAACATCCCCGGCCATGTCGCTGTCGCAGTAGCCGACCAGCCGGGGGTCCTCTGTTCCTCGTTCGTAGCGGCAGCCGTAACCCCGCGTACCAGCAACGTACCGGAGTATGTGTTTGACCGCCGCTAGGTGCTCAGTCGTTGGCTTCTCCATGAAGCGGCTCACATACCCGACTACGAATGACAAGTCCGGCCGGGTGTGCACGAGGTATCGCAAGCTTCCTACTATGCTCCGGTACTCTGTGGCATCTGCTGGTGGTGCAGCACTATCCTTGCTGAGCTTCAAACGTGGCTCCATAGGTACATGGCAAGGGTTGCAGTCGCCCATGCCACTCTTCTCCAGTATCTTGGCTGCGTACGCAGACTGGTTCACTGTGATACCGTCTGCGTTCTGCTGTACATTGATGCCAAGGTAGAAGGAAAGCAGGCCGAGATCGCTCATCTTAAATGAGCTGCTCATCTCACGCTTGAACTTGTTGATCTCGCCCGCATTGTTTCCCGTGATGATGAGATCGTCGACGTAGACACCCACGAGCAACCTTGCCTCGCCATGGCCACGCACGTAGATGGCATGCTCCGAGGGACTCCGGCTGAATCTGAGTGTGGACATGCACTTGTCCAGCTTTGCGTTCCAGGCCCTCGGTGCTTGCTTCAGGCCGTAGAGTGCCTTGTGTAGGCGAAAAACTTTCTGCTCTTCGCCGGCGGCTGCAAAACCGGGTGGCCGCGTGACGTAGACCTCTTCGTCGAGCTCCCCGTTCAAGAATGCCGTTTTCACATCCATGTGATGGACAACCCAACCTGCATGACCGGCAAACGCCAGTAGCAACCTGACGGACTCAAGTCTGGCTACTGGTGCGAAAACCTCATCGTAGTCGATCCCGTGCCTCTGCACATACCCCTTCGCGACGAGCCGGGCTTTGTGCTTGATGACGACGCCGTGCTCATCCTTCTTCGCCTTGTAGACCCATTTGAGTCCAATGGGGTGGTGACCAGCGGGCAGGTCCACGAGCCGCCAGGTGTCGTTCTCCTCAATGGATGCGAGTTTATCCAGCATCGCTCGGCGCCAGCACTCGTGTTGCTCCGCTTCTGAAAAAACAGAGGGTTCGTCATCCATTGCGAGGAGGAGGTCCTCAGAGTCGTGGTGGTGCACCGACTCAACTTCATAGATGTCTTGCAGATAGCGGTATCGGCGTGATGGTTCGTTTGGCGGATCGGGCGTCGCTCCTGACGACGGTGAGACAAATCGGATCGGAGTCGTACCCGTCGTCTCAGGCGTCGAAACTGCTGGATTCGTCGCGGCTGATGTCGCGGTTGTGTGAGCGGGCGTCACGACCGGTAGTGGGGATGCGTGACCGGCTCCCGCCTTCTCGGGTGGAGGCAGCGTTTGCGTCGATGCGGGTGTGGCTGCGCCCACAGCCTCTGGCGATGGACCTCCGTTCCCGGCCGAAGTGAACGTGCCGGGAATGAGCTCGTGGGGAAATTCAACAGTGAATGCCTCGCCGATCCCGACGAGGCTGGCGTCGATGTCGGTGTTCGTCCAGTCCCACTGTCCCGCCTCGTCAAAGATGATGTCGCGGGTGACATACAAGCGACGACCGACTGGATCGTAGGCCCTGTAAGCCTTGGACCCCGCCTCGTAGCCAACAAACACCATTTTCTTGCTCCGATCGTCAAGTTTCTTCAAGTTTGGCTGCACTATCTTCACATGAGCAATGCAACCGAAAGTACCTAAGAAACTTACATCGGGACGCTTATCATGCCACGCCTCATATGGCGTCTTTCCCTTCACTGCGGCTGTTGGCGCCATGTTTAGCAGGTACACCGCCGTGGTCACCGCCTCGCCCCAGAATGCCGCCGGCATGCTCTTCGCCTTTAGCAAGCTTCGGGCCATAGCTACCACAGTCTGGTTCCGGCGCTCGACGACGCCATTTTGCTGAGGCGAGTAAGGCGCGGTGAGGTGGCGCTTGATGCCGTGGTGCTCGCAGTAGTCGTTGAAATCGTTCGACGTGAACTCGCCGCCACGGTCTGTGCGTAGTACACGAAGCTTGCACTTCGACTCGACCTCCGCCGCAACCTGAATGCGTTTGATCGCCTCGCTCGCCTCGTCCTTGGATCTCAACAGCTTGATCCACATGAACCTGCTGTAGTCGTCGACGAGGAGAAGGAAGTAGCGCTTTCCGCCAGGTGTCGCCGGTGATATGGGACCACACAAGTCCGCGTGCACCAAGTCGAGAGGGTTGGTGGCGCGATAGTTGGCGTGCCGGGGAAATGAAGTGCGTCGCTGCTTCCCGGCCAGACAACTGTCGCACAACTGATCGACATGATCAATGTGCGGAAGGCCGTCCACCATTTTTTCCCTGCTCAGACGACGAAGGGCGTCGAAGTGTAGATGGCCATAGCGCGCATGCCAGCGCCACGCCATGTCCGAGCACTGTGCCGCGAGGCATACTGGCTATGCGATACGCAATGGAAGGATATATAGACGATTTGAAGTGCGTGATACCTTAGCAAGGAGGCGGCGCTGTTTGTCGCGGATTCGAAGCATTCCATCCTCGATTAGCGTGGAGCAGCCGGTCTCGTCCAATTGCCCGATGCTGACAATGTTGCTACGCAACCGGGGAATGTAGTAGACGTTGGTGAGGGCTCGATGTTCTCTTCCTTGGCCCGTGAACACCACCGTGCCCCGGCCTTGGATGTCCACGACGGAGCCATCGCCAAATTTGACGCTGCCCCGCACGCCGGTGTCGAGTTCGGAGAAGACTGCCCGCGCGCCCGTCATATGGTTAGACGCTCCCGTGTCGCAGTACCAGGTCACATTTTCGGTGTCCTCCCGCTCCCCAAGCTTTACTTTGGTGCACTCCTCGTTGAGCATCACCTGCTCGGTCGCCTCTGCGTGGGTGTAGGGCGTTTCGGCGATTGTGCACACCTGCGCCATCAGAAGCGCCGGTTCGTCCTCCTCCACCTGCGCGAAAAGGGCCTCGTCCTTCTTCTTCTTGCGGCATTCACGAGCCCAGTGGCCCAATTTTCTGCAATAACGGCACTTTTCGTCGCGAGTTGCACCGGAGCCGCTCCTTTCGCCGCTCGGCTTGGGATTGCGCGCTCCCGAGTCCCTCTCCGGGATGCGCCACTTCTTCTTCTGGCCGCCGTTTCCGGCGCCCCTGCTGGACGAGCCGCCTCTCTGTTGTTTCTTGCGAGCAGCCCACTCCTCCTCTGTAAGTAGTAACTTACCGCCAGAGGTATTGCCACTCTCGATCTCGTCCCTGATCTCCGCTGCTTTAAGCCTCCCCGTTAGATCCTCAATGGTGAGTTCATCGAGATCCAAAAGGGTCTCGATAGCCAGGGCGATCTGGCTGTACTTCTTGGGAACCGCCGCCAGCATCTTGAGGACGAGCTTGTCCTCGGAGATCGTGTCGCCGAGTGCGGCGAGAGCGCTCGACAGAGTAGTGAGACGCATGGCGAAAGAGTCCACGCCCTCACTGTCCCGGAATGCGAGCTGTTCGTACTGTTTGCGCAGCGACTGCGCCTTCGCTTTCTTGACGCGATTGCTGCCGACGTGCACCGTCTTCAAAGACTGCCATGCCTCCCGCGCCGTCGCCTTGATCGCCAGTGATGAGATCATCGCTGACGGGACAGAACGTAGGAGAGCTTCCATCGCTTTCCTATCCAGCTCCCGCTCCGTCGTCCCGGTGTGCACCGCCGCCCAGAGACCTCTTGCCTCCAGCATACATTGCATCACCAGGGCCCATTCATCGTAGTTTGCACGCGTGAGTTGCGGATACTGCGTCCTGCCGGACTCCTGAAACACCTTCGGGATCACCAGGGTGCCTGCCACGCTCGAGCCGCTCGCTGGACTCGACGCCGACACTGATGGAGGTGTGAGTGGATTCCCGTACGCATCGAACGACATGGCTCTGATACCAGTTGTTAGTCTCTCGAGCCGCAAACTACGTAAACGAACTTGCCGGAAAGATAAAGTAGCAGACAATAGAAGAGTTTGTTTTGATTGGTGTAATTTTTCTACATGTATGCCTTTCCTTTTATAAGCCTACTAAACCATAGCTACCATGCCTACAAGCATGGAAGGCCAATGGTTTTTCCCTTTAGAATAGGACACCCCTTGAGAATAGGTCCGAATGAGCACAGTGAGAATTGGTCTGAGAGGAGCACATAGTTTAAGTAATAGGAAGGACCCTAGGGCACGAAGAACATTTGGGGGACGTCGGAAAGGTGGTGGGGGAGGCAGTTTCCAAGCAAATAGGCGACAATGGTAGGAAAGTCCACAGCAAGGTCAGAGGTTGGACGAATGACAGTGTAGAGACGTATTGAACGGAGGATCCCGGAGCAACCTCGGTTGTTGATGCGACCTTCCACCTATGTAGAAAATGGGAAGGCGCTGATGGGAGATTAAGTAAGGAGCAAGTCCTGGGTCGATCTCAATCGCCCATGGACGGCTACTTCTAATGGGAAAATGACATTCGTGGAACCAAAGAGGGTGGGCGAAGTTCTGCGAGCCTCCTTCCCAGCGGAAGAATTGCTGGGGCCATTGGAGTATTGGCGTAACACGGTGGTCCTTTACGTCCTTGGAAATAGACCTTTATATGGACAAATTAGAGCATATGTGAATTGTGTATGATGGCCGAAGGGGACTATGTAATTCTTCCCTCCAGACAATGGCTTCTATTACGTGGGGTTAGTATTGAGGAAGATATGGAGCACATTCTGCAGGATGGACCATGGACGTTCGACGGATGACTCATCATCATGAAGGAGTCGTTCACTAGTCGTCATTCATTGTGAACGAGAAGTGTTACACTCGGTCCCCATGTGGATTTGGTTCCCTGAGCTTCCTCTTATATATTGGAGTATTCCTCTGATGATGAGGTTAGCAAGTTTGATTGGGAGACAGATTAAAGCAGACGTGGTGATAATGACGCGATCGAAGCTGGGGTTTGCATGTGTGTTCGTGGAGATAGACAAAGGTAAAGAACTTCCCTCACAACTTGAATTTGATATTCCTTCAGGGGAGGTATTTATTCAGAATGTGGAGTATGAATGGGTTCGTCTGTATGTCAACAATGTAAGTGCTTTGGTTACCCACCAAAGGACTATATGGCATGGGGAGCGACTCAAGATAAAGGAGGGGGACAACACCCTCAGGGGACAAATCTGGACAATGGAGGAAGGGAAACACAGTGTGGGGCTCCTGCCCAGCGTCCTGTTGAGCAACCTGCAAACTCGCCCAGGAAGATGGAGTTCGAGGATAGTTTGTCATTACAGCTTGGTATGAAAGAGGAGGTTGATGACCCACCTATACGTAAGATCTGCATGGGTTGGAAGAGGCAGGCGGTAGTGTGGTTTTTTAAGCACAACGAGTTGGTTTGTTCATGTGGGGTCTCTAGGTGATGCATAATTCTGGCATAAAAGGGGTAGAACATTATGGCAGGAATGGTGGGGGTGTCAACAAGAATAAGCCAGCAGGACAAAAAATTGTTGATGGCGGTTAGAGTAGGAAAAGACATACCGGCCCTATCCATGTTGATATTGATCAGACTACGATAGGTAGGCATATCGTGGAATCAGGGTTAAGTATCAAAATTATGAATGAGAGAATCTTCTATGAAAAGAGTCTAATATGGAGTTAGAGGAGACAGATATGGGCATGAAGGATCAGGACGAGCTCGTTAACCCCCCAAATGACAGATAAGAGGTTCTACTGGGGACATGGACAAAAATTAATGTCTATGCTCGCTTGGATGTGCGAGGAGTATGATCGTTGTCCAGGTAGAAGTAAGTTTGTGAGACGATCAAGGCGAGCCAATGTGGTATTATAGAACTTCTAGAAACTAAAATCAGATGTGATCGGATGCTCGCTAGAAGGACACAAACGAATTGGACGTCGATGCATAATCTACATTTTTGTAACATGGCTAGGATTTGCGTTCAGTATGTGGGACGAGAGGGCCTGGGGTAGACGAGCTATACATGTGTCTAAATAGTTTATTGCAGTGGAGTTCACAAACAAAGGAGGTCTCAAATTTATTTTCTGTACAGTGTATGGGCACAACGATAGGCGCAGGAGAGGGTTTATGGCAAGAGATGATACATGTTATTGTGGTTCGTGAAGTTCAACATAATCTTCCTCTTATATTAATGGGGGCTTTCAATGCTATGATGTATCGTCATGAGAAGGTTGGTGGTCGTATGGTTCTTGATTTTATTCTTCAAGAGTTTTACCACTGTCTATTGCGGTCGGGGTTGCAAAATATTGAGCTAGTAGGCCACAAATGGATGTGGAACAACAAATCTAATCTAAAATGGGTAGTCTACCAGCTAGACAAGGCTTTTGACAATCGGGAGTGGTTTAATAAATTTCCAGACACTGTTGCAAAGGGATTGCGGCTGTCATCAGTGACCATTCTCCCATATATGACAAGATTACTCCAAAGGAGTTCCTGATAGCATGGAATTTTTGATAAATCAACAAATGGATGAGAAAGGACATGTACGACGAGGTGGTCGCTAAGGGAATGTAGGAGGCGGTACATAGGAATCCACAGTTCTGCCTTGTCCGCCTCTTGAAGCAGGTAAAGGCGGGTTTGAAAGCATTATGTCGGGCCACTCCAAAGCGGCAGCTGATTGAGGAAGAAAATAAACTTCGTGAGGTACAATCAGCTCTACAAACAGACGCACTCAACCTAGACTTGGCGGCAACGAAAAAATTGCTTATCAAGGATGTTGGACTGTTGCGCTTCCAAGAATAGATCGAGTTGGAACCACGGGTGAAGTGTACTTGGCTGAGAAAGGGAGACCAATGCTTGAAGTTATTTTACGAAGTGGTCCGAATGCGGCAGCACCGTAATCATATTAGTAAGCTAATTGGCCCTAACGAAAAGGAGGCCTCCTCCTAGAGTAAGCTCCAAATGGAGGCTATCAGGTATTACTCTGACCTTTATAATCAGAGTACATATATGGTTGATTTCCATCATATTGTATGCAAATGGTTGGTTATCCCAAGGGGTAATCGCTTGCTCCAGGCTCCGGTCAGAATGAAGGAGGTAGATGATATTGTGTTTAGTGTCGATCCTAGCAAAGCCCCGGGGTCTGATTGATTTGGCAGTAAATTCTATAAGGTAAATTGGGATACTTTAAAGGATCAGGTGCTTAAAGTGGTGCAGGATTTCTTCCTGAATGGTATACTCCTTTGTGAGTTGAACCATACATTTCTGACACTCACTCCAAAATCTGAGGGAGCGACTTCCTTGGCGGATTTTCGTCCCATAACATGTTGTAATTAATTATATAAAGTAATTGCACATCGTATGTGTTGGTGGATGGAAGGAATCATGCAGGAACTGGTTTTATCGAATCAAGCTGCGTTCATCAAAGGCAGGGCGATTGTGGACAACAATCTTCTTGCACATGAGATGATACGGGGATTCAACAAGGTTGGAGAAAAGCCTATGTGAAACTGGACCTGAGGAAGGCATACGATACGGTAAACAGAGAGTTTGTCTACCATATTATGCTCACCATGGGTTTTGACCGTGCTTGGGTGGCTTTGGTTCGAGAGTGTATTTCGACGCCCACATTCTTGGTTCTTATTCGAGGTAAACCTCATGGGTTTTTTTATAGCAATCGTAGACTTTGTCAAGGAGACCCTTTATCTCCTAATCTGTTCATTCTGGTGATGGAACACTTTACGTGGCTCATGAATTTTGTAGTCCACAGGAGACAGATTATGCCACTATTTAAGATGGTACAGCCTCACGTCTCACACCTTACCTATATGGACGATCTCCAAGTATTTACGACTCTGTCACGATAGGGACTCACGAAGATGGCGGACATTCTGATGGAGTTTGCTATACACACTGGGTTACAATTAAACAGGGAAAAAAGTAAGGCGTATTTTGATACTCACTGCTTGGATAAGGCTGGACGGGCAATGGTTTTAGGTGTTAAAGTGGGAGAACTATGAGTCAAATACTTGGGGATTCCTCTTTCTGTTAATTATGCACAAGATATGGATTGACGTAGTTTGGTGGAATATACTCAACGAAGGGTCGAGGATGTCTTGTGCAGAGTTGTCCTTTTGAGGACGCATAGATTTGATCAAATATGTTCTTACTGCCATAACGTAGTACTGGTTATAGGAGATTCTTGTTCCTAGTGCTACCATAAAGAAGATCGAGAAAATATGTGCCAATTTTCTTTGGCACGGAGGCATACATGCTATCAGCTAGGACACATTGTATCAGCCTAAAAAAGAAGGTGGGGTGGGCCTGCGGTCCTTGCGAGTTTTATGGGACATTGCTGGTATGGAGTTAACCTGGAAACTTTTATCTCAAAACTCATTATGGATTGTGTGGACGAAAGGGAGATATATTAAAGATATGATTTTTTGGTTATACCAGACGAATAGCAACAATTCGGTTCCCATGAAAACAATTGTCTCCTATAGATCGAAGGTACAACACCAGAT